>CM029530.1:10848791-11039719 GCA_017141395.1 Laodelphax striatellus
TATTGTAGCATGATGCAAATGAATGCAGTCTGCAGATAATCTGTATCTCCTACTCATTAACATAAATAATAGGAAATAAATATACTAAGACAGTATTATGAAGCTTTAACGATAAAAAACGTTTCTACTCAAAATCATTTTTTATGATAAGAGCGAGGATATATGTTATTGCCTATACTTGCTGAACAAGTTCAATTCATATTTCATAAAGATAATATTCGTATCCATTTTATCAACATTTAATCAAGAATTTGCAAATTGAAAGAGACTGGGTGACGTTATTGCAGAACCAATTAAGATGGTATACATACGTACATATACTAACTATTTGTCAATCATTTAGTGTTGTTATAACTGCTTTCTTACAGTTAAGTAGGCTATCAATATCTTATCTCAGTGGAGCATTATGTCTTTTCTATATAGACGAGATCATAAAAATCCAATTTATTCGGTTTGTGTTATGAAAATCATATCCACGAGCCATAGAAGAAACACTTAGAAGGACAACTTCAAAACAACTTAGGAGACAAAGTTTCAATTGCATATGTTCAACCATTATTTAGAAAAAATAATAAGTGAAAAAACAAAATGGCAGATGTGTGAGTAAAACTAAGGACTTCCGGACAATTTGAATATATGATTCATTTGGATATGTTTCTTACCCAGGAACAATGCCCTAGAATATTGGTAAGGAGTTCTGAAACACTCTGTATACATAGGTACAGAAATTGCTCGCTTAATATAATAGGTAGGATTTTAAAATTGATAGGTTTTTATTACATTTAATTGATAAAAAACTACAAATTTGAATCCGCATTTTTATTTTACCTAGTAAAATGAATACAGTAGGTAATTAATGCAAGTCAAAAACAATAATATTGAAATCAACGTTCTTTTGCATGTATCTCTACTCATAAACACTGTTCATAAAAAAGATTTTGAACAGTTTGAATAAGCTTTGCGGAAAGATTAGACACATTTCAAATCGTAGTTGTGGACAGTACAGCGATACTTGGCACTTGGTTGAGAGTGCTCGTCAGATTTTGAAGTCACGAAGCCCGGATTTTGTAGTCCAGGACCAGGAGATGTGCACATCACTAGCTTTTTACAGGGATCGGTGCACTTATTGTTTGAATGGCAGTAAAGGTGTGGGGCACAATCAGAAGTCTTTGAACAATGACCTCCTGTAAAACCAACAACAATATTATTCCTCTTAAAGGTCAATTCACACATGATCCGTCGTGACGCCGATTCGACTTTGTATTCTCGTTCTGCGCATGCGTCACTAGCCCAATGCTCTGATTGGTACATGTCCATCATTGTAGACGAATGCTCGGCTTTCTTCTGTAGGCCTAATATCACTGAGTCGGAATTTACAGAAGGAAGCTGAGCATTTGTCAACAACGATGGACACATGGACCAATCAGAGCATTGGACTTTGTGACGCATGCGCAGATCTAAAATGCAAAGTTGGATCGGCGTCGCGTCTGATCGCATGTGTGAATTGACCTTATCAGAAGAATTGGTTTTTGCACCGAATTAGTTAAACTTAAATGATGCTGCCATTCATCAGTCAGGAGGAAGGTAGAGTGGAAGTAATATCTAATAAATATCTGAGGGTAATATACCTTACTTATATTCATTATACTTTCAATATTAAATTTATTGCTCAGGGTAACTTAATCATCATCCTATGAGGTAGTCTAAAATGTTTTCCTGACTCTATAATATTATAATAATTGATAGAGGTGATACAGAATTTTTATACTTTCTATTTCAATTTTTATCTTTGAATGTTGACGATGAATAACTATAGGCCTCTAGTCATAACTAGATTTTTTTGAAATCAGCATTCATATTATAGAAGCTTAAATAAAAATTGATGAATTTAGGAAATATGTTAAATCACAGAATCAAATTTAAATTGTGAGTGATTGCAGAACTTCACTGCAAATGTGTAAATTACATTTTAAAATATAAAATAAGAAAGAGGTAAGTAATATGAACTTCAGTAAATGAGAAGCTATAAATGTTTTTTTTTGAAACGTGCAAAGAAAGTGTATAATGCCTCCAACTAGACTATTAATTTCACACTCTATTACATTATGAAATTACTATTACATTTTAGATGGTGATAAGCATTGTGCAGTAGGTAGGCCTACTTCAATTTATCTGATTCCGTGATAATTCACCAATCAACATTAGGCTACTAAACTGTGAAATTCAGTTAGTCTATTACTGTAATTGAGTGCCTACCCTCATTTTTGGTTCCTGTTACTAAATAAGGTTCATCCTCAGTATAAATGTCTGTTACTTTTGCAGTATCAAATCGACAGAATCCGGCATTGTATTCCGCGGCGCAGTAACCGTCTTTGGACCACGATTCACAGTCCATTTCGGCGCCACAGGCATACACACATATGCTATTAACACACCACTGATCATATTCGCATTCACTGCTATACATACATCCTGAAAAATAATTGTGTTTGAGCATTATTTTTCTAAACCTTTATAATATATTGTTTAATGATAATTATACAGTTAATATATTACATTTCTAAGAATGATACGTAATACAGCAGGTATTAGCCGAAATCATGGCTTTTATTTTCAGCCCGAACAGCGTTCCGGTACCTCTTTGCTAGGCAAATATGAATATTTCATCAATTAATAACTCTTTAGGAACAGAATTTCATCAACATATTACTAAACGTTCAATGTTTGAATATCTTATTTGTACCAGAACTGGCTATTCATAATTTAGGCCATTATAACAATATAATAGGATTTGAAACTGATCTATGATTGAACTCACCAGTCTCGCGTTTTGTGATGTTTCTCGATGATTGGAGAGGCAGGCAAGCATATTGGTAGATCATCATCAATATTATGGAGATGACCACTGTTGACCTTGTTCTAATCTGAAATTAGAAAACTTTTTACATTAGAAATTTTCCTTGCTTGTTTTTGTCAGAAGCAACTTTCAATAATATTATAGTTACCACCAGTGGCAGATCCAAGGTGGGGCAAAGGGGGCAATTGCCCCCCCCCCCCCGCGAGACCAAAGATAAAAACAAAAACCGGCATAAAAATAACCCCTGGACCCTGGAGCCCCACTCTGGTTGAGGGTATTCCATACCCCACAAACACCCCGGTGGTTGCCCACCCCCCGAAATCACCTCCTGGATCCGCCATTGGTTGCTACGACAATAACGATGACAGCAGTATATTAAAATATGATTTTGAGATGTTTAAATGTTTTCAAATATTAATTTCATCTTATGAACATCTAGAGAGCACAAATCAAATAAAAATCCATTTATTGCCAATGACAAGTCTGTTTTGACGATCCTAACTTACCATTTTTGTGAAACAATTATTCAACCAAGGAGTAGGTATTTCAAAATATTAATATTTTCTTGGCGCAAACTTGTGTGATTTGAAAATATATTTAAAAAGCTAAACCTTTCAAAGATGATTCTCTTCCTTTACTAAATTGGTCCCAGTATATAAAAGCTTTAATCTCTTTAACATTTCCATCACAATCTGCATTGATCTCAGTCAAGCAACAGAAAAATATCGTAAATTTATTCATGCTCAACATTTTCCAATTGCTTTCCTAGCACAATGAACATTTCCAATATTAATGCAATATGTTCATTCAACCGATATCGGAAATCATTTTGTACAATAAATTACCATGAAAGCCATTTGTAAGTTTATTTTTCAATTTGAATGAATAATGAGCTAAATAAATTTGCTGCAAACTCTTAAAAAGTGGCCATGACGAATTAGAATGTTTGCAACAAAGTTGCTATAGCAATCTGGGAAAGTTGCTAGAAAGTTGTCACATATTTTGTTCTCATTTAGGCTACCTATCAAAATTTCTGAGTAGTAGTAATTTATCAGTTTTTTTAAGTGATAAATTTTATTATACAAGTTATATTTATCAGATATAATTACTCAAGTTATTATGACAAATTGCAACAAACTAGTCATAGTTTGATTCCTATTTCATTCCTATTTTTTGATGTGGGAAAAATGAGGAGTTTCTCTGAAGTTTCTAAATTATTTTCTTTCATAAAAACTTCATTAAACCAGTAGCGCATTTCA
Organism: Laodelphax striatellus; assembly: GCA_017141395.1. Taxonomy (NCBI): domain Eukaryota; kingdom Metazoa; phylum Arthropoda; class Insecta; order Hemiptera; family Delphacidae; genus Laodelphax; species Laodelphax striatellus. The sequence goes on from CM029530.1 coordinate 10,852,908, forward strand.
CCCTATATGATTTGTATTGAATGAAAGCTGATTATAATTATAGTCTAATAAAAAGAATATACAGAGTGGGTGGAAAGTTTGGAATCGGCTCAATATTTTTTATACAAAGGTAATTTGACGGTAGGTAACATTGGGGATCGTACTAAAATTGAGAATACTATTTTACTATGACTTCAAAAATCTGGTCCGCCATCTTGGATTCACCATATTGAATCTAACTACATTTTTTTAAATGGTAAGATGGTCTGTCATATTGTACATGATTGTCTTCAGTCACAATAGTTGAAACATTATTTTGAGATTGAGAAAATTAAAGTTATAACTGTAATAAGTAGGTAGTGTGCAGGACATTTTAAAGATTATCCGGTATTGATATATTAATGCAAAACGTACTGTATTGATTAACTTTGACTTCCATTATGGATTATAGGTATACCGTTTCAATAATTCTATATCTTACTAATTATTCTACAACGGATGATTTTGAAAGATGATTTGAATTGAGAATATAATAGTTTAAGCTGAAGAACAATGAATGATTCATGCGCGTTTTAGCGTGAAGGTCATGGATTAATGCTCCTTTATAATGAACCAACCGCTCAGTTCTAAAACATTTTCTGTCTTGCAACGACCTGAGATGATTCTCTGTTATGATGATTGGCTAGGAAAAAATCCTCGAAGGTGATTATAGCTACAAAAGCTTTACTGGAAAAAATACAAGTTTGAAATTGTTCACATTACCGTACAGAATTTTGTTCCCATCAGGGCTCGAGTTGAGAAAAAGGATGAACAAACAATACACCCAAGCAATACACCACTTTTTCTCATGCTCCAATAATGGAAGAATTTTCCTCAATTACATTTTTTGTTGATAACAACAATCTAGCAGATCATAGCTATATTTTTTTACTACACAATAATAGAGATGACTGTACTCTTATTTCCTGTACCATAATCACTCATTACACTAGGTAGGTAGGATATGATTTGCCAATATTATTTTGTTATTGGCCCCGTTATTGCTTCCGCTAATTTTCAGAAATATTTTGAGAGTTGGGAACTTCCAATTGAAAGTAACAGAAACTGGAAGATCCAAAAATAGAATAATATGATGGAAATTCGGAAAGCTAAATGAAAATTTTGTGCTCATTATCAAGGATAAAAAAAATGGAATGTGTTTTTTTTTAGAAAAATTGTGGAGTAGAGGATTTTGAGTTGGTGAAGGTATTATGAGATGAGTTTGATCTACTCTGTAATTCAGAGTATATTTAATACAAGTTATTATTTGCATCCTTATTCAAATGTACTGGAAGACTGAAATAAAAATACAAATATAGGAGATTAAGTTCAAAATAGATTGCCAAAGAATCATTCGAGGTGTGGCAGAGAAGCATAACGAGGATTTTAGTTTGAAACAATCTACCTGCGGAAAAGATAAAAACCATGTTAATCCTTTCAATTGTACTAGTTGAGATGAGAATCAAAGTTCGAGAAATGCACAATACAACAACATTTTAAACATATGCAAAATTTCATCACATTCCTCTCGTTCATCACTTAAAACCAAATTGGGCTATCTGGAAAAATAAATAGAAATATTCAAGAAAAGTATCTCATGAGAAATCAAAATCAAATTTTATAATCAGTCAGTGAATTATACAAATGATAATGAAATGAATAAATTGTAATCAATTATTGTAATTGAAATTAAAATTTATTTGCCTTTTGTATTAAAATAAAGTACATTACTAACTACAGAGAAACTCCCATGTAAAAACAAAAATAAAAGACTGAGGAATAACTGACATATTTAGCTGAACTCAGGTAAGCTGGTAACACCATCAGCATAGAAAATCAATATAAAGTTTAGGCTACAATAATAATAATTTTTATTGAAAAGGAGGTCGAAAACTTACGAGAAATTTGTAGGGCAAATTATTAATAATCTTGGTTGTTGATTGAATAAAAAAGGAAATAACTAGGCTATATGATAGCTATACGCCATACCTATATGACAGATGAACCACATAATATAATTATTAATGATGAGATTCGGGACATTGAGAAAAGCTACGACTTTGGAACTCAGCCATAAATTAAATATCGCTACTGTATATCTAGGAGGGAAGAAGTAAAAATCGTTATTGGAGTACCTAGAATATCATTGTTGAATCTTGCTGCTGCATTGGAATATTGAAAATGATCCATTCATGAATTTCCTTGATCATTGACTTGTTAATTTAATTTCAGGTGAAGTGGATTAGTGAATTGGAATGATATTTACTAATTGACTGTGAAATTTAGTTGCCTGTCGCAAACTGTCAGTCTGGATCTGACAGCAAATGAAATGCAAATGTAATCGCAATGAATCGCAGCAGACAATAGTGAAAATTCAGTACCTATCAAAGACTGTAAATAGTTGAGCTATCACATTGTTTTTCATTTATCTTTATAACTTTGTAAAGTTCTTCATTTGATTGATTTATTCATTAGTTGCTTAATATTTTCATAATTAATAACCTTCATTAATTGATAATTATTAACCTTTTGCTAATCCCTTGTACCTTTGGACTTTCATTATAACAATATTGTATAGGAAAATGCAAAAAATATAAATTACACTTCAGCACATACCAGTACCGTATTATTATGATAGTGGGGTATATATATTTTGAGCATTCATTCTAGAATTGAAATTTTTTGTAAAAACTATTGTCTTTTCTATTATAAATCCCTTATCTTTGCATTTTAATTGGTTTTTCAAGAATGAACTATGATTTGGTTGAATTTTTGTTTAAATCGAATGTATGGGTCTGTAATAAATGTTTTCTAGAGAAATGATTTATATTGATAATAAATTGATAACCTGATAACATAACAAGTAATATAGACTTTGAAACCAGTTGCTTTTATTAATATTATTAAACAACTATCAATAAATGAAAGTTTCTCAGTCTATTTCACATTACTAGCTATACCCAGTTGCTCGTAAATAAGTTAACCAGAGCATCAACAATAATTATGTAGGCTTGATTATTGAATAATTCTGTCTGATACAGAAAACATTGCAGAAATTGATTTCAACTTTTATCTTCTACTGTTTATTGTTATCAGTACATGAACGATTATCGATAGAAGGGAAATAATTGAACTCTGTAACTACGGTGTTTAGTGTACAAATCATTCTGAACATAGAACGTGAACCGGTGGCATATGATTACCGAGAAGTCAAGTCTATGTTCTGCGGTATATAACAATTTTCTTTGGCATCAACGACTGCAGTACCGTAGCTTCTCAGTGTGGAAGTCAGTGTGATTGCGGTTTCAGTAGACTGAAGTCGCGTTTCTTGCTGCTCGCTAGTTCACTCTTAGTTGAAGGCTCTCTTATTCTCTGTGAAGAATAGGAAATCGTAGGATTCGACCATCAGCGTTCATTGTCACGGCCATACCATTATGGTCTCCATGAATTCTTGTCTGTTATTCGCGATCCTCATGGTGTCTATGAGTATGGTCTGTCGTGCTTGCGAACATGGGAAAATTTATGGTGAGTTTCAATGGATATATGTTTTAATGTTGAATGTCTTGTTTTCTGGAAACACACACACGTGTGAATCACAGCATTGTTTGCAAGTACTACTAAATATTCTGAATTTTTAAGGCGTTGGTATTTCAATATAATATGAAGATTTCAATATTCTACAGTGGTTCTCAAACTGGATGGTACGCGTACCCTTTGGGGTACGAAACATTTTTTGGCGGTATGCGACCGGTCAAAAAAAAAATGAATCAACCCTTCAAATAAAAATAGATGACATGTAAATTTAAATAAATAGATAAATTAATTAATTGAGTTTAAATAAACACCATGTTCCCTATCAAGGGATAATTGGTTATGTTGGCGAAGTGGAACAACCCTCTACTCGGGTCTCCCCACTATTGAAATCCATATACGCTAAATAAATAAATAAAAATACTAATCATTTCTAGGAATCTCCATATTGTGCGATGCTGAACCGTAAAATGATTAGATTGATTGATTGATGAAAGATTATGATTGTTTCGTTTGTTTCTCCTACAACAATAGCTGAGTGGGAGAGTGGGGATAAGTTGATAAGGGGTACCGTACCATACCTAAAATGTTTTATTGGTAAAAAGGGGTAAGGTGTCTGAGTAAGTTCGAGCGCCAATGTTCTAATAGTTGAATATCACCGCATACATCAATATCATATGAATATTATCATGTAGCTTATAATAATTATTATTATAATGTTTGGAATTTTTATTAAGATTTTAATGTTTCATTATAATTATCATGTTATCAGCTGACATGAATATTATTATTTTTATTTGTTTTATACAATGTAAATATTTCTCTATAAAAATAGTATCACTAGGCCTGTGATACAGTGAGACATTTTACGATGTCTTATCTGTCAAAATGAATGATGACACATTTTTGATAAATTTTGTATGACGACTTATCTGTCAATTTGTGTGATGTCAACTGTCACGCTTTTGATAAAATTCCTAACTGTTCATTTTTACTACATTTTATTTCTTTAACTTTGCCTTTTCAGATAATACTATCACAGAAAAAGATATATCGGATGTAATTGAAGCACATAACATGTACCGAGCTACTATTGCTCTTGGTAAGCTGAAAACTCAACCGCCTGCAGAGGACATGCAGAAAATGGCGAGTAAAACTATTTTCTTTAAAACGCTTAGGAAAAGGTAATGGAAGTAATAATGTGATAAAATTCAATAGGCAATGAATATAAGAATAGTTTTAGTTCAGTTGCTCCTTTCAAATGATTTAGCGGTACTTTGTAATACACTAAAAAACTTTTGAATGTGCTACCTCAACTAAATTTTTCTTGGGCATAGACTACTTCTATCACAGGAAAAACTATTTTGAATGTGCAGGAGCCTAAGATCTAAATAAATAAAGAGGTAACAATAAAATGAATTTTTGATAGAGCAACAGTAGCCAGATTGTGCTGCAAAGAAAAATTTTCAGGTTTATTTCGAAAATAAGAAAAAATATTCACATTGATAATTCGGCATTATATTTGATGTCGCTTCTATTCACTGCTGTGGAAAGAGCAAACTATTACAGGTATAAGCGCATTCATTTATCATCTTATCTCTATTGTTGTTCTTATGAATGGATGAAACATACAGGCTACTTTAAAATGTGGGCCTATTTTATACAGTAATCTTGTCCATTCATTTGTATTGAACATATTACAATATAACATATCACCGTATAGAAAGATTTATTAATTATTTATAGTAATTTCAAGAGTTTTGTACGTTAAATGTGGTTGGTCATTTGGCAACGTTTCTAGACTTTCATTCAAAACAGCCAAATTAACCGAAAATCCATAAAAAGTGTATACCGGTAGGCCTATAAATAATTCAAAAGAAATGGACTTGAAAATTTCTATAAAAAAAAAAATTATTTTCTAATCGATCAATAATTATTACTTTTATAATAATCACTAATAATGCTTTTCAGTCATGGGATAACGAACTATCTAAAACGGCACACTATTGGGCCAATCAATGCATGTTCAAACATAATGCTGATAGAGGAAGATGTAAGTACTATGATATAATAATATAATAATTATATTCTATAATAATATTCAGAAAATCTCCAAAACATTGTAAGGATTTATACTAATCACAGAATTCCATAAACAATTTGGATTATTCGAAATTGATAATATTGATAATATTTATTCACAGCCAATAATACAGTTTGTATAACAAGGCAGAGTCAAACAGTTATCTAGTTAACAGTCTTTTCTATACTACAGTCATTTATACATGAAAAAAGAAAGTAATAATATTAAAATAAGAATTAGAATACAGTAGATAACAGATCAGTAAAAATACAGTAATAACTTAATAATAACTACGTCTCATAATTTTTGCAAAGTTTTTCTACGCAGTCTCTATAAGCTACAAAATTAATGTATTGTCTGAAATTAAGATATATTATATCTTATTGAGTTTCACTTAACATTTCCTCTACTGAATTTTTCTTCTCTACTTTTTCTTCGAACCATTTTTCAATGGCATGCCTGAAAGGTTTGTCATCTTTTTCACTGATACACATTGGGAACTTATTATATAATTTTATACCAGTATACACATACATCTATTGGGTTTTGGAAATTGAAATATCATTTAATGAAAAATAGACGGAACAGGAAGAGATGGTGTGGCTTGCTATCACAGGAAATTGTTAGAGGTTAGCTCACAAAATTCCTATAATACTCACCTATATACTATGCCTAGTACTATGCCAGAAATTATCAAGGATATGTTAGAGATCAAAACAATTTGAATGCATAAAAAAATAAAACTCATATTGGAAAATAGATGAGCACAGGTATGCAAGAGAGCACAAAAGACAGTAAGCCTATTGATAGATAAAATACAGTATTATTATAATTTTTTCAAAGGTAATTGGTAGAATGCAATGTAATATAATTTGTTGAGCTATGGCCAAGAAAATCTTGAATCGTCCAAAAAGATGCATTGGAAAAAATGCATCTTTGAATAAACATTATTATTTAGGGTTGCTTGAAACCTTTATATAATAGCATTCATTTAATTTGGCGGAAGGCATTAGATAGATTGATTGATAGATAGCTAGATACTAGATAGATAGAAACATTATTTTTCTGCCATTGGACTCTATGGTCATCAGAAATAATATCTCTCTATCTATTTATCTAATGCCATCTGCCAAATTAAATGAATATCACTACACCTAAATATAACACCTATATTATAATTTTTGTGTCAATGTAATTTGAAAGGAGTAGGCCTACAAACTAGTATAGACCTACCTATAACTAGACCTACAAACTAGACCTATTTATAACTAGTGTCTCGGTTTTCAAAAACTTCGACTTCAACCCATGTCTGCATTATTTTCAGGTACCGGTACGTATATATTTCGGTACTGGATTGACATTATTGTGAAATAATTATACCATACAAGAAACTGAAGCTTTTTTGATTGAAATACGAATAATATAGCAATTAGAAGAGATTGAATTCAAATTCCAAATGATTGTAGTAATTTTCTAATAATGATTGAGTTGAGAAGACTGTCCTACTAGCCAATGAAAATTTGAACAATATGGTGTTGGAGTGACACTCATTTTTGTGATACTTGGAGTAGGCTACTTAGTAATGTATCTTACCTGGAGAAAACTTTCTACCTTTTCATTGATATACAAATATCGGCAATTATATTATAATTCTTTGTAGATTCCTCATAATAAATATAACCAATAATCCAGTTACTGAGTGGACTTAGAAGAAAATCCTTTCCACTCAAATTTTCTGCAAAAAGTTGATGTTCCTGAACAATTATACAGGTATTATTATTCTGAACAATTATTGCATTATTGAACAACACTTGCAAAGAGAAACAACTTTGTCAATATTCAAACAAAGTGTCCAACAAACAAAATTTTTATCCTGCCTACTGAGATATTAATTTGTCGAATTGATCAATAAATTGATAAGTTCTATAAGCCTACTCACTCATGAGTAATGAAAAATGTTGATTAGAGATGAAATAGCTTACAGTTCTAGATGTACTTCACACCACAGAAATGTAATTTCGGAGCGTTCAACTGCTAAACATTCACTTATTTTCCCTTCTATTGTTTAGATGTCGGAGAGAATATTTATATAGTTTGGTATGGTGGCCCACATACTGAACGTACACATAATTTCACTAAAGCCATAACAAGCTGGTATGAAGAGCATGTTTACTACAATTATAAAACGGTTGAGGAAGAAGACTTCAATGACCCAACAACTCAAACAGGGCATTACACCCAGGTAAATATCAATTTATAATATAAATTTCAAAGTTTTAAGAAAGTCTTGAAATGCTTACAGTTTCTATTATAGATGCTTTATTATTGATGACTAGAAGTCACCCGTGCTTCGCAACGGAGCTACACAAAACAAAGCTACATTATAATTTCTCCTCTACTGTGTGTATCAAAGGTATTATTCATTTTTTTTCTGGATTAGGCCTTTAAAATATTGTATAGCTTAATGCTATGCTAAAACTGAACATATACGGTAGGCAAAAATGGTGATTTAAATTTATTGAGAAATTCATTTCATCCAATAAAGTAATAAATTGGACCAATTCAGAAATCAACAGGAAAAATATTAGGAAGGAAATGGAGAGAAGTATTTATTGTGGCATAGGCTTCAAGTTATTCTTGATGGGTAAACACAACTGTATACTAATTGTAAGTAGTATTTACGCTACTTTACTGTAAGCTACACATTCATCATTTGTCAAGTAAGTTACCTGTAAGCTCAATATTCCCGTTAGCATTTTTTTAAGAAGGCCCGGTATCAATCTCATTACTTTTGCAAATGCCCCATACAAAAAATCTTCTTAAATTGCGAAAATTATGAATCAACTTAGATCCCCGTGAATACATCCACCTTCATTCCGAATCTTTATTAATGTACCACAATTTGCAGTAGCCTACATCTATCCCATCAGATAATTCCATGACAATTTTGTAATTTTTATTGCTGTCATAGAACGTTTTAAACTTGGCAAATTCCAATAATAGTTTGATTAGTCTCTATTTCCCAATGTGTAATTTCAACATTGTAATGTCATAGCGATTCGTAAAAAGTATTAGAAAAAATTGTTTTACTTGCATGAAGTTGAAAATTATCTGCAAAATAAGAACTAAGTTATTATAAGTCCAATAATTGGATAAATTACATTGTTTCATATGGGAAAAATTGATATGGTTAATAAATAATTTCGATGAAAAAGCAAAGAATAATTGATTTTTGATAAAAATTTGTTGTAAAAAAAATTTGGCCAAACTGAGACTCGAACCCAGCGAGACTGGGGGCCCATCGTTCCGGAGACACGCTCTAACCAACTACTCCATCACAGCCGTCGAAATGTAATCTGTTTGGTAGCGTACTAAAGTTTCTAACCTCTAACTCGAATCATTATGAAGTAGCGAGTATTTTAACCTTCCCGATTGAAGTGGTATTTGAGCTCCAATTATGAAAAATCTAGAGGGAAAATTGAAATTTGGGCTTCGAGGTGCATAACATTAATATTTTTGGAAACTGTATGCAAAATTTCAAGCTCTAGATTATTTCGTTTTTCGGAACACAATCCACGAGGTTAGCTTGCTTCTTGCTAATAAACACACACACACACGCACACACGAACACACGCAACCGTATCCTCTTTTATTTATAAGATTAGGCCTGTACAATAAATGAATCATAATGACAAGAAATCGTACAAATATACGAGTATAATAAGTGATAATATTCATTTCAAGATTATTGATATAATTATAAAATTTCCATAGTTTTCGTGATAGATTTTGAAATACGGTATCAATGACCATCACAAGAAATTGAAATCGATTTACCTATAATCAAAAACTATATTTATACTTTCTTTTTTAATATGCTGAGTGTTTATAAATTAATGACAAACATAATATCAGCCTTTCCACTGTGAAATTTTGGCGCACCTAAGCCAAATTTATTATTTCTTCCATCCTCCAATCTTTATGAAGTTACTTTTCCAAAAAAAATTATATCAGGCCTAAATTTCAATTGCAGCTTGAGTCCCACTCCATAATAAAACATTATCAAAAATTATTCTTTATTGATGATTTTTCTTTAACAAAATGACAAAACTCTTAACGTGCTTTGGAAGACAAAAACCAGACTACTCAGTCTTCACTATTAAATTTCTTTCCTAAATTTTGATTAATTATGTAGTCCAGAATATATGTTTTGATCTAACAGCACTTCAATACATAAATCTACGGTCCAGAAATAATGTAACGGTACGGTACTAAAATTTTTGAAAAAAGTGGATGCATAATGCATAGGTAATGTTTAAAAAATTAGTCCAACTAAACCAACTATTATTTTTGTTCCAATGAACTTCAAAATTAGAATGCTTTGTTAGTTTTTTTAATCCGTGAACTTTTCGCTTCAAATGATATTTTTTTAACTTGAAGAAACAATTAGGTTGCTATTAAGTTTTATTTGAAGATATTAAATTTTAAGTAGGCCGGGGTCTTTAAGTAGGCAGGTCTCTTGGGAAATCCAGCCCTGCACATACTTCTTGTACTATTTATTCACGCCCTTGTCATGATTTATTTCTATGAAATGATTAAATTTTTCCCAATAATAAGTAATTATTTCCATTTTAGATGGTGTGGGCCAACACTAACAGAGTCGGATGTGGATTTTCCAGCTACTATCAAACCGAAAATCAACAAGATGAGGTTCTCTATGTGTGCAATTATGCACCGACGTAAGTAGAATAGTCTACAATTACAAAACTAAAATAGGTTATAAACTAAATTAGGATAAAAACTGAAATAGGATAAAAAATAAAATAGGAAAAAACTAAAATAAGATAAAAAATAGGATAACAAACAAAAAGTATTTTTCATTATGTATTAATATATAGGATACTTTGGTTGAGAATTCATGTGTCACAGTAAGAACTGCTACTGATAGTTCAATTACAAAACTAAAAAAGGTTATAAACTAAAACAGAATAACAACTAAAATAGGATAAAAACTAAAATAAGATAAAAACGAAAAAAGGATAAAAACAAAAAGTAGGATACTTTGGTTAAGAATTCATGTATGTCACAGTAACAACTGCTACTGATAGTTCAATCACAAAACTAAAAAAGATTTTAAACTAAAACAGAATAACAACTAAAATAGGATAAAAACTTAAATAAGATAAAAACGAAAAAAGGATAAAAACAAAAAGTAGAATACTTTATTGGTTAAGAATTCATGTATGTCACATTGAGAACTGCTATACTGATAGTTCAATAGATAGATAAATTACTTTATTTTTCACTTTTTAAATTATTACAAAAGTGCTGTGGACGAAGTAGAGGCATACAAGCCCCCTCTTCCACTTAACCCACGATCATAGTTAATGTCCTTGTGACCTTGAATATAGATGGCCAAGGCCTACCCAATAGTTCTAGCAGAAAAAAATGGGATTTGTTCTCGCAATGGCAATGATTTGCTTTCTCTTTGTTATGGAGATCTCTATTATGGATCAATGGAGATCTTTGGCTTTCTTCTCTATTAATAACTACACTGTCTTCTATGTTACAATTAATAAATATTGATCATATCTCATATCTATTATTAAAAATAATTATATTTGTTACTCCTTTACATTTTCCATCATTAGACAAGTTTCTCACTTTAATTATATTAATTTGAGGACTATTAAAATTACTATAAAATCGAATTTTGAGAATTTACCCATTTCATATTATTATTATCACCATGCTATCATGTTTAGTTTGAGATTATGATTAATTCTTTATTTTAATACATGAAAATAGATAAATGACTATAAAATTAATCGTATGAATGTGAAAAACATCAATATTGATCAATGAAACTTTTCCACAGAGGGAATTATCTGGGACAGTATCCATACATAATAGGTAAACCTGACTGTAAAGCACATGGGCTGTCAAATAGTGATCTTGATGGCCTTTGTAAACAAGGTAAGTAGTATTGATAGTATCTATAGTTTTTTTTTCAAATCTCTACAGTTTATTCTAATTTGAGATTGAAGTAATTGATACAAGCATTATAGAAATAAGTATTCTTATTTTTATTCAGCCTATTTCAAAGTGGAGGATATTTTCAATTGTCAAGAATATTGGGACATTAATTTCATCAATGAATAAAGACTGATGGCTATAGGTACCGTGTTACTGAGTTTTGAGGTAATATTTATTATCTTATTATAAACATATATTCAAATTCTAATTGGCCTTTACTATTATATTCAGGTTATTTAAGAACATGGGCGGATTTACAGGGGGGGGGGGGCTTGGGGTTAATGACTGATAGTTACGTGGTACACTGAATTTCGCGGTAATATAGGTCACATATATTTATTTCAAATTCTAATTGGCCATCACTATTATATTTTTATTTGAGAAGCAGATTTGAAAAAAATGATGTTAACAAGAAGCTTATCTTTGCTAAAGTAAGAGTATACTGAAATGATAGCGAAGATCCATTCCACCTTATTACCACTGAATACAGAACACTTCTATATTCTAACACTTCTAAGTGTTCTATATTCAGTGATATTACTGATCGTTAAAATTGAATGCTACATAACAGATCAGAATTTCATGTGTTATCATCTCTGGAACTCTATGAAGACTGTCAAAGATTATTGCTTCTTTTCTTCTTTCCAGAGTGAAATTCTTCACTAGTGAATGCAAAAATTGAAACTCCTTACCTGAATGCAGATGAGATTCAACAAGATTTTCATTCCACTCTGTACACTCTTCAAGGCAAAAAATGTATTTACTGCTTTTCAAATAGCGTAGTTTTTTTCTAATCAAATGCCTATTAAGAAGAGTAGAGCAGTATTTTGTTGAAGAAGTAACAGTTATTATTTAATCTATTGTAATGATCTACTACTGAATATAAAAGTTTTAAAATAATGAAAAAAACTCTATAGCTCCAAAGTTTACAAAATAGTTTTATATAGTTTATATAGTTTTAAAATAGTTTATATTTATAGTTTCAAAATAATTGAAAAATTTCATAGCTCCAAGCAAAAAGTGTATAATGTTTTATCATGTTTTGTGAATGTAATTAAAACCAAGTCCTTATAGTCTGTACAAAGAATGCGATAATATTATGATGGTGCTATTTAATACAGGGGAAAACTACCGGTGCTGCACCGTAGTACCCCATAGGCGTAGTTAACAAAGTTAACAATTTTGCAATCTTGAGGTTTGCCTGGAGTGCAGATAAGCTTAGCCTTTGTGTATCATAAGACATATTAGGCCTACCAATAAACTCAAATGAATTATCAAACTGAAGAAAGCTTCAAAATTAACAAAATTAGTCAAGCTAATTGTTCAATAACTTCAATTTTAGAGTTTCCCTTATAGGAAATACCTAATTAACATTTTCTACCAATTGATATTTATTCTACCTATTTCGTACGGCCTAAATATTGATATTATAGGCACCTAGTGTATTCTAAATGAAGATGAGAATACACTTCACTTATAGGTACCTATATTCATTTCATTTGGCGGATGTTGTGTTTTTTAAACTTTTGGTAATTTTTGCATGAGTTGCTCAGCAAGTCTTAAATAACATAAAACTACTCATCATTACATCATCATTATTATATAGGCTATAATTATTATCTTCTCATTAAATTACTTTATTAAAAATTTTAATTATCGTTTTTTAAATACTACAATAAAAAAATCAAAATAAGGTACAGTCAGTCTGCTATTATTTAGTACACCTCCATCCCAAGCAATAATGTCAAAAGAATTTTACTATGACTTTCACGTTACCATAGTCATTGTATACAATAATGTAGTGACTATAATAGCAGAGACAATTGGATACTATTCTAGTTCCAATTGTCTCTGATAATAGTCACTATAACAATACGTAATTCCGTTGACTGAGCTCTAACGGAGAGTTGAGGAACATCGATTCAATATCAGTACATACACATTTCCGCTAGGTGTCAGGTCTAGCGTGGCAATATTTTTAGCGGGAAAATGTTCATGCTTTTGGTTTACCTGTGAATTGCACGTGAATTTTCCACAATATAAATTGCAATGATGTATCGAAATTATCTCTCTTATCATGATTAAAAATGTTGTTACTATTTTCATACGGTACTCAGTTACATAATGAATACTGTAATTCTAATTCATTATTTCATTCCGTTTATTACTCTCTCATTCTGTATCAAATTTTGATTGATTGGAAAAACTCGAATTGTAGTTTAAATTATTCTTTTGCTTTCCCTTTCAATGCTTTAAAATGTTAAGTTTAAAGTTTTCAAGTTTTTTCAAAAGTATTCTCCAACACCAATAGTTCTCTATTACCTTATACCTCATACCTCATAGTTTCCATACCTCATCTACGGAATGAGATATATAAATTTCATCAGGTATCTGAGAGCAATTAATGGATTAAGATTTATTGATTACTGATTATTAATTTACTGAAGGGTTAACTTAATACATTAAAAGTAACCTTCAATTATTATCAAGTCTTGAGAAGTTTCAAGTACTGTATTTTCTTGGCATATTTCTTAAAATGTTTCCTTACTCTAGTTCCGCACAGGCCTAGAGTTCGTGCGGGACTCACACTCGGAGAAAATTACAAAGTTTTAAACCAGATTTCCTGGTATCCACGTAATCGCTCAGACAAGATATGATAAGATACTTGGTGATTCGCTAAATATAATTATTTATGAGAGCTTGAAAATCACTTCCCAGTGTTTCGAAACTCATCAAAAGGTTCATCTACTTTATATTATCATGCTTCCCATTGAAACCAATATTTTTTCAATGCACTTAATTTTATTGCAATGGGAATTTCAATAAATTGATATTGCATGGTAATATTCTTCCCATGCACATGAGCTTATGTGGGCAACACCCTCAGCAAAAAAGAAAACAATGTTCACTTCAAAGCTCATGTAATATGGTAATTCTTTAAAAAAATAATGATAAATTGTGGTCTGTTCACTTCATTGATTTTTTTCGTAGTTCCGATCGCGCTAGTTAGCTTTTTGGATATCAAGGAGTTATCTAGGAGCTGGGAGCATTTAGTGTATCCAGGAGTCAAGCCTGGATATCTAGAAATCAAGCTCCGATTAAATATGTAGAATATCTTAGAACATTGCTTTGATTGAATATTAATCAATCACAAGCATTGATTAAATGAATATCAAGGTTATTAGATATAAGGTTGAACCATCCCTAATGCTTTTTGAATTCACAAGCCGTTGGAGTGGGGGGACTGATTCGGCTGACGTCATTTTGATAATTTATTTTGATAATATCAGCTGTTGATAATTGATTGATAATAGGCGGACCGCGATTGTGACGTAACGTGAATCAAGAAATCAGGCTTCCCCCTCCACTTTGCGCTTCTCTTTAATAACCTTGAATGAGTATTAATGTGGGTTGCACCAAGTAAGATCAGTATTGATCCAGGATCAGTGCAATGCTAATCAAATTGGAATAGCTGATTCAAAATAGTTGACCTTGTTTGATGTAACCCAACTAGGATATTCCTAGAATAATCTAGGAATCAAGCCTGTATTATAAGCTAGCCTTGTTTTTGACAGGTACTTATAAAGGTACTGATAGTTTTTTCCAGGCAGGCAGCAAACTGTAAAGGGGGTGACTGCTTTATTCTAATGATGTTGTGTCATATTGCATGCGTATTAGAGGGAGAGAGAGTGAGCTTCGTTGAGGGAGAGAAGACGAAGAATGAATGAGGGGGATGATTGTGAAAAATTGGTTCTTCAGGGAGCTGGTAGCAGGCCGAAGTGACTGAAGGCTGAAGGCATATTATGGAGCCAGTGCTCGGTCTCAAATCCCGGACTTCAGATTAGAGCGGCGGCTGGGGAGCTAGCAAGGTTGGGCTCATCAAAATCCAGGACGTGCTCTCCCCTCTCACTCTCTCTCTCTCTCTCTCTCTCTCTTGTCTCCCTTTTCTCTCTCGTTTGCCAATCTTGGCTTACATCGTCTTCTTCTACTTTCCGATGACGGTGCAGCAGTCAAAGCTCTCGGGGGTTCCCCGGAGAGAAGCAAGCCCAAAACAGACGACGCAGTCCTGCCAATTTCCCGCTCATTTTGTTTATTAGACCGAAAGCCTTTCCATTTATTACCATTTCGTTTCGCTGCCGCCGCCACTGCTACTACCGCCGCAAATAGATTCCAAGTCGTTCCGGTTCCTCTTCCAGCCACCAGGCCAGCCAAATTTGTAAGTTGCTTCTCGGCTCCTCTCGAAGTAGTAATGTGCAATTTGAAAACTGATGGCTGTTGAAATTTGCAGTTAGAAATTTGATCATTTCAATAATCAAATTGAAAAAAGCAAAAAAATTGTAAAAATTAAATTTAAATCAACTATGAAATAATATCCTGTGTTATGTCGCTTTCCTGATCTGCTCCTCTCAAAGTAGTGATGTGCAATTTGATAACTATCAGCTGAGGAAAGCCATCTCAATCCGCAAATACAAAATTGGCAGAATACATTGCAATAGGCAAATTGGAGAAAATGGCAGATGAATTGGAAAAATTAATTTCTACATAAATTCTTACAGTCGAACCTCGATAGGACAAATTTCAATGTATAGGGTAGAAATTCGTTTTATCGATGTTCGACTGTATGAACTTTCAAGGCTTTCTCTGCTGAATATCATTTGCGAGAATCAAAATTGTTCACAACCCACCGAAAGCTGTTGGAATTTCATCAACAAACTTCGCATTACTCACGCTCAAGCCAGGAGCTCATATGGGCATCGCCACAGCAAAACAAAACAACCCTCCTACGGTGCTAAAGATATGGAAAACATCTTTGATATCAAGAGAAAAATTATATTACCTATTGGAATATTCTTCATTACAAGAAAGTTATGAAATTGAAGGTTATTCATCGAGAAATTGAGGTTCAATAATTTATTGTTGATGAGACTATTATGATGGATGTTATGTTAAATTGCTAATAGATTTGTTGAGGATTTGTACTGTTTTTGGGAGGGTCAATGAAACCTTATTTCATTATTTAACAGAAGAAGCGATATTAAAGGAATGGTAGGAGAAGAAGATGAAAAATAAGAAGAAGAAGAAGAAAAAGTGAAAATGTAAAATAATTACAAATAGAAAATATGGGGAAAAGAGCAAAAATAGAAGAAGAAGAAGAATCGACAGAAGACGAAGAATGAATGAAAGAATAAAAAGTACTGATAAAATAGAGGTATTATGAAATAAAAAGTTTTGAACAATATCATTGTAGAGGAGAGAAAAATGAGAAGAGATAAAGGAGTTGGAAAAGAGAGAGTATGGAAAGGAAAAGAAAATCAAAAGTTACGATGTAATGTAGAAGATGAAAAAAGGTTCTGCTTAGGACAAACGAAAAAGGCAAAAAGAAGTAGGTATAGATCGGAAAGAACGAGCAAGATACAAAGCAATGAAAGCGAAATTTGTATGGTAGGTTGTCTCACTTTCAGCACGTTGCTGCGAGCTGATAAGAAAAAAGAGGAAGAGTATTCCTGCGCGCATTTCTTTGGAGAAGGGTTGTGGGTCAGAAACAGAAAAGAGGCAAAAACAGGAAACGATATTCCTTCGCGATTTGTTTCCATACAACGGGCCGCGATGCAAAGAAGAAAGAAGACCTTTGAGGAAATGAGACAGGGAAAGAGACAGTTCCTGGCTGGAGGCACAAAGCAATGCAATAACTTCTCCCCTATTCCCTGAGCAGGTATACTATTCTATCATCCGTTCGCTCCCTTCCTAGCCCTATCCGCTCTGCTACCCTCGATATTGATAATGTAACCTGTCAATACCTTGTGCAGAGCTGTTGGACTACAACCTCATTTCCCGAGCAAATTGATATCGAGGGCCGGATGTTCCTCGAAGACATCCCCTATCCGCTTCCTTCAGGAGATGGAGATTGCCGAATGAGGGAGAAAGTGGCACGGGAGAGTGAAGGGGAGAGGGTGGGGGAGAGACAGAGACAGTTAGAGGAGTGAGATCAACCCGATTCGAGAGACAAGTCATGTTTTCTGCTGAAAATAGTCTTCAAGAAGTCTACAGTAGAAGAAACACCGATAGCGTTCGGATTGCATTTCCAGTAATCAAGCTAACAGGATTCTTATAGCAGGTTTTTGAGATTTAAAATCATCAACAAACGCATAATACAAGGAATAGATGATTGTATATGATAGTATATATTGAGATTATTGAATAATTAATTGGAAAATCGTTATCTAACATTATTCAATAATCTTGTTCCATTGTAGATCAAACAGAATGAAACATTGTAATACTGTATTCAAATAACACAAGTAGGCATAGTGATGAATCGTGAGAATAAACATCTTAGGTTATAATGACTATTTTTTTTTTAATTTATTTTCTCAGTATCGATTATAAATTGGTAAAATGTAAAAAGCTTCAGTTTATATCTACGATAAATTTTGAAAATAGAAACCTGTCGCAACTTTGACATTCATTCGACTGATAATGTGTGACTGGTTGCCTACACTACTATTAGTAGGAGCATCCTTGTGTTGGATTATCTTTGGCTGAACTCTCCCTTCCATTCTGTATATTGCAATGTTGCTAACCTCAATACTGTTTGCTCATCACAAAAAAAAAACGCTTTAATCAGTTCTTATTAAAACAATTCAAGATATTCTTGAAAGTTCATTTAGAGTAATGTAGCTTTCAAATATGATTGAGTTCCAAATGTGTTTTGGAATTGTGTGTACTGTAATAATTTACACACCTCTCTCTCTTTTGCATGTATATTCTAATAGTACATAATGAGATGTATCATAAAAATGTTTTGCTGTTTTATTTGAAATTCCCATCACATTCTCAACCACCAATAATTTATCACTTATTAAGTTTGACAAGATTTATATTACTTTCAAATTGTGAATGAAACCCTTTTTCTACTGGTATGACGTACAAAGTTTTGATTAACTGTTTGCATCATTATTCACAATCGTAGAAGTTTGTAAGATTGATTGAACTTAACGCTTTTTCGCATTTATTGTTCCAGAGCGTTGATCTATTCTTTTATAATGAGCCTTCATAATATTAACTATTCATTCTGTTTTCCAATATTGGAAGTTGTGAATATTGCTTAACAGTTCACAAAGTAACTTGAGAGCGACCCAGTTATTGGGAGAAAAAGCGTTTATTCACAAGATAGTTAAATGACTGCATGTTGGTATTTGGAATAAAAAATCGATGGTGTTTGAATTCATGATGGAAAACAGCAGACTTTGCGCAGACCTGACCTCCGCAAACAATAAAATAAAATTGAAATTCACCAAGCATGGAAGTGAATCGCTTAAAGTACAGGAGCTGGTGGCGATAACTACCACTAGCCTACAGTGTCTGCAGTCAAAGTGCGGATAGTATAGGAATCGCATTAAAATACAATACGAACTTTTGTGCGTAAGAAATGAACAAAAGAAGGAAACCATTGCCCTCTATCAGACTTGCTATCTGCGGGAAAGATCTATTCCGTACACTGAGCATCTTCTTGCATTCATCTTTGATACTGAACTTCTCCTTTGGTTCACCGGCTCAACTAATGCTAGTTTACTGTTTGTTTTATAAATGCAAAACACTTTGTAGCTCTCCAGACAATGAAATAACAACTCTTGAACAAGTCAGGCTGCCTGGGTTTCAGTCGCACTGTTCTATTTAGTAAGTTACCTCAATGTCCACAATCATTGTCATGATATCCAGTCTTTCAAACAATTGAAAATAATGTGGTATTCCAATGTGTGAATTGGGTTGTCAATAATTGTTTGACCAGCCATAATTATTATTCATTTAGACATTCATTATCGAAGTTGAAAATGCAGGTGTTCCCTGCAGATTGAATAGAACTTTGTTTTCATTTATACGAGAAGACGCAAAGTCTTCTTCTTATGAATAAATTTCTAAATCTTATATGAATAAGATTAGAACGATCTTTGAATGATCTCTATGGTTTTTCCTACAGTCATTTTATCAGTTATAATCATGGCTACACCGTGATAATGGGCTTTACAGCTATCCATCACAGATATGACAAAAGAATCTTATTCAATCTGTTTATTCTACGGTCTTATCTTTGAAGGAGATGTTGTGAAGATACAATAATTTTTGTTGCTATTGGTATTATAGTGTTACCTCTTTGTAATATTGTAACTATGTAGGCCTATTGTATTATTCATTTTCATTGCAACTACTGCTGCAAATTTGTATTATTTTGACAAGACACAGAGTAATCGGAATGTAAAATTTGTTCTGCAACACATGTGAATAATAAAAAAAATTAGTTCATTTCTTAGTTCATTAAGGAGATGGTTTTGATGACGAGGAATAATTCCAAGCAGTATATCCAGATAGAACTTAAATTTCAAAAATGTTTTTTGTTTGATTATTTCAACTTTTTTACTAAGAAGGTTATTTTTCAAAGTTTAATGAATTTCAAGGCAACGATTTTTTAAGCCACTTTACAGTGAAATCATAAAACATGGACGGAGATTGGAAGAAAATATGATGCGTTGAGATGAAAAATTTAAAGACACGTTAAAAGCTAGTCACTGTCTCGTGATAATGTGAAAAGTATCCTGCTTTATGACTAGAAATGAAGCGTAATCGCCTCACTATTACCTACTACACAATTCTGGATGTAAAGCCCTCAAAATGAATTTATATCTACGATACTTTTTCATGTTGACACAGAAAACATGGAGGGGAAATTAAGAGCTGACTTGACAAGCAATATCAGCTACGTAGAAAATAACGACAATAAATGACTCACGTTAGAAATAATGTGCAGTCATTTATTAGTGGTTTCTCACTCTGCGTAATAAGCTTGCTGATAATGATCCACTGATCAAGTTTCAAAGAAAAATCGTGAAAAAACATGCAGCCCCAGTTAATATAGGCGACAGGAGTGTTGTTTGGGGAGCACCCTGGGGAAATCTCGAAATAGATCCCATTCATCAGCGAGTCAAAAGGATGAATATATTAGTATCCAAGCAAACAGCAGTTATTATCTTGGTGGTGAATTATTTTTAAACCTGAAAAGTTTCATTTTCCAATTTCAGCTGTATTTCTTGTCTCCCATTCTGATACTACTATCGAGTATTTATAGTGTCTATATGAGAGCGAGTCTTCAATTTTAAAATTTCATCTTCATGACATGAAAGACAATGTTAACTATAATAAGTAAGTGATTAACTATTATATTTGACTAAGTAGTTTAATTGTATTTGATCACATGTTCGATTATTGATATTCAATAATACCCTATGAGAGATTGTGCAAATGATGGTAGTAATTGAAAAATTGAAGGGTCGGTTGCACGAAAAAAATTAGTTCAACCGCCTTAATATGACTTCATTTTATGGAGCACAATGGTTGCTGAATGGTTGCAAAGACGGGGTAGACGCACCCACTCACAATTTTTCAACTATTTCTTATGGAACCCACCTTCAACCTCTAAACTGATCTTAAAAATTCCAGCAGTATTCACTCACATATCTCAAGCTATTCCATGAACAACTGTCTGAGTTCTGGTACCACAATGGCGGCCAATGCGTCTACCTGGTTTTTATAAAACCCTAGTTTCAATTGTTCAGTGGCTTCGTAGAATGACAACATTTTATGGAGTTTGAATCCAATGGCCTTCTTGCAAGAGATCGAAAATATTGACGTACAGTGAAATGACAACTCCATGATTACTTAAAAAACTCAGAAAAAAGATCTTTAAAAAATCTTTGGCACCAGCAATAGAACTATATGTTTAGGTGCTGCTAAGAACAGCGAATTGGTGTATGTCCGCGAAATAAGAAACATCGCCTACATGTTGCTCAGATCGCATTCCTATGCATGGCTCATCTTGTGATTGTTCAGGGTTGAGGGAGGCTTCTCACGTAAAATATTATAAGGGATGTTTCCCTAGAGATATAGCTGTTTCCAAAGGGATTCCTTTGGCTACACCTATATATTCCTCAACAAAATATATGGAGAAAAGTACTAAGGGACTACTAAGGTGAAACTCATATTCAAAAAATTCATGGACTTAAGATTTCCAAATAAATTTTAGAAAATAATTATCCTGACAGCTTTTGACGTTCTATGGGAGATGGTCTGTCGATTATATCAATGCGCTACGTAAAAATGTTGTATTAATGAGCTCGTAAATCCTTCAGTTTCTCATACTTTTATATTACATTTTGAGACTAGTTGATTGAGCTTAAGATGTCAAATTTTATGATTCGATACACATACAACAAATGAAACCACCAATTCAAGGTAGTTATAATACAGAATAATTAGTATTCTATTCATCCTGACCTATTATCAATTTGAACTAAATCTGCATTATTACTGTTCATTACACCGATGCTCAAAATAATTATTAAACATAAATATAAAGCGAGTATTGATATTATAAATTTATTTTAAATATTAGACAATTGGGTATAATATTATTCCAGTTAATGAAATCTTCAACCACAATCTTAAATTAACAAAATTAAGAAATACGTGAATTCATTGAATAAGAAAAAAATCGTCAATGAAAATTATAACATACATAAATCTCTTACGGTACATTATCCACTCGACTGCTCCTTTCTTGAGGTCAGATATAATCCACTTTAACCTTTTATAGTGCATCGTACTGTTATCTGGATATATTGTCGTGTCCAACTTAATGAACGTTGATACGAAACAATCTATTTGGATTTATTTCAACGTATGAAGGATTGAGAAATGGTGTTGTCGAAGATTGGAGGACAGTTCCATCAATTCAATTCTCTTCACTTAATACCTGCTTCACGATATCGGAGCTGAATCCATCTGTCATTTTCCTATCTAACAGCAGCGCTGTACTATTCAATTCATTTGTGGCCTTCAAGCCGAAACTATTAATGCTCAGGATTGTGATTCATCATTTTGGATTTGGAACATGAAATTCCAGCATGAAAAACACCTCAGCCAAGTATAACTAGGACAAAAACAATCAGATAATTATGAAATACTACCGTTACATGGTATTTATTTTTCACATGGTATTTTACGTTATGTCGATACGTTAAAACGTATAACGTTAGTAAGCAGAATACTAAACACGATAAAATCACGAGTCACTCATGAGTTCCAAAAGCTTTAAGGACTTATAAATTTGATCTTAATTCAATCAAAACAGACTGATATTTTGATTCTCTCTCTAGTTTGTTCGACTTCTTTATACTGACGTCTTGAACAATGACGAGTTCAATACAATGAAAAGTCACTCATCATCTCCGAAATCTTATATGCCTTATAAAATTTGATTTTGAATTGATTAAAGCCCACATATCTTTAGATTTTCTCTCCAGTATGTTTGACTTCTTTTTACTGACATCAACATTTACTGTCCTATTCTACTGTCTACGTACTGTCTCCTATTTTACTGTCTTCAACAATTCACTCATCAGTTCCAAAAGATCTCAATCCTCATGAATATTTATTTTATTTATAAAATTAATCAAAACATTAATCTCTCAATTACCCTCCTAGTCTGTTCAATTTCTTTATTGTGACGTTTGATTGTATTAGTTCTGGACTAACAAGTAACTATTTTGATATTAATTCTATTTACAACTATTCCTACATGAGACTATTTCAATAATTCTATATGAAACTATTTTTTATATTAATATAAGTTTTACATCAACATCAAATTCCCATATTTTCTTGAATCTCAAAAATAATAGAAGAGTAGAATGCTAGAATAGGTAGGTAACTACAGCTATAGTGCGATTCACGTCAAGAAGTCAGCATTGCTTAGATGGGAGTTTGCTATCCTTTTTCAGCACAAGGCAGTTGCTGATGTCTCTATCCTATTCGCACTGTGCATAGTTGCCGCACTGTGCATTGTTGTCGCACACAGTCCCAACAAACACGTTTGGTGCAGTTTTCTCTTTCTCTCTCAATAAAACTTGGCATCAATGCTCCTCATATAAACAATGCTGACTTCTTGACGTGAATCGCACTATAGAATGAAAAACATTGTGTAGGATCAGAGACAATTTCGTGTTAATAGAATACGGCGAATAGATTGTCTCTGCTAGAATTTATGGACCTTATAATCAGTTTCACTCACTGAAAACTCAGTTTTTTTAGAAAGCCGTAGAACTCTAGAAGTATTAACAACAACAAAATGGGAAGTTCAACTCAATGATTGTTAGAATTATCTCTCTCTTCCATCGTCAATGTTGATAAGGGCGAACATTGCGTTGAAAAGAAAGTGACATTACATAAATGGGAGACCGAGCAGCAAGTGAGTGTAGCAGGGCAACAGAGCGAGATGCGTGGTGACCCGCTCCAAGGTTCCCTCGAGATGCTGCACCGCCACTCGAGCTACAACTTGATAATTGGAATGAAAACAAGATAATCAAGACCTTTGGTCCCCGCGAGGCTATGTGCCCTACCAACTCTTCCAACAGCAGACAGCAGTCGACCGAGTCCTTTTCGCTTCACTCAAACTGCTAACTCGTACGGTATTACTCTATTCGTATCAAGTTTTCTTGATGGAATACTTGCTGAAATATTTCTATAATTATTTCTCAATGAACAACGATACAAACAATATACAGCTTACAGGGAACATCGTGATATCTATCGAGAAGATAAATATATATTTATTATCTATATTAATCATTAAATATATTACTCATCAGTTCCAAAGCTTTCAAGCCTTATAAATTTGATCAAATTAATCAGAACATAATATTGAACTTTCAATTTTTTCAATTGATACTGATGCGAACAATTTACAACTCACAGAAAAACATCGTGATGTCTATTGAGAAGATAAAATGACGAGTCATTCATTAGTTCCAGAAGCATTCAAGCCTGATAAATTTGAACAAATTAATCAGAACATAATATATTGAACTTTCAATTTTTCATTATGCGAACAATATACAATTTACAGAGAAATGTCATGATGTCTATTGAGAAGATGAAATGACGAGTCACTCATCAGTTCCAGAAGCTTCCAAGCCTGATAAATTTGATCAAATTAATAAGAACATACTGATCCTTCAATTCTTTCTCTAGTCTGTTCGATTCCTATTTATACTGATGTTTGATTGTATGTGCAAGGAATGAATTAGATATATTTGCAATGACATTTATTTATAAATGTCAATTGAGCTTGGAAATTATCGTATCAGAAGTCAGGTAAATGAAGCAAATATTTTATGCATAATCAGTCTTTTAACATTAAAAGTCGAAAGTCAGCTTGCTCTTCCATGACAGTGGTTTGAATTGTATGCATGTATATCATTCACGTTTGTATAATTGAGCCTAGAAGCAATTAATGGCAAAGTGAATATGAGAAGAACACTAAATATGAGAGAACTCACAAAATCGATCAAGTGGGCAAAAAATTAAGCCAACACATTTTTGGATCATGATGCTCACTGTCACTGCAGTTTTCAGCTGGGTTCAGGAACTTCAAATTGCATTAATTTCAGCATTGTGGTTGTGGATTTCACATATATCTGACTTCATCAAAAACATTGAAAAGTATCTTCTTCGAATGATTTTGTCTATGTATTGCCAAGTGGAAATAAATTATTTATTTATTTATTTATTCATAAGCATTGAAAAATATCTGAACTTAGATTTATTTTAGAGTATTTTGTTCCAGCAATATTATACAGTATAACCTATGGTTGAAACTTCAGTGTTTCAAGTTATAGAATCCAACCATTTGTAACTAAATCTACTAAGTCTACTTTTTGATAGGCTCTTCCACCAATATAATGCCTCAACTACTCTTATTTTGAACCTTCACCTTCGGAAAATTTCATTTAGAGAAATTTATTAAAATTTAAAAATACCTATTGAATTTACATCACAATAAAAGTTTACATAAATTAATTTAATAATTATTATAGGTATTTCGATACTAGATACTTCATCATTTTCTCGGTATTTTGTTAATGCTGAACTTCAATGGCGGCTCGTGAGGTGATGTGCCCGTATCTTATACAAACACTTCACCTATTTCGTCGGCACGAGCCGCCAGGGCTGAGCTTGATGATTCATCAGCATGAATGAATTATGTTTTCAATTAATAACTCTGAAGATATTCGATTTTTCTAATAACTCTGAAGCAGAATTTTTCCCAATAACCAGCATAGCATATTTTATATCATCAAACTACGAGTCAACGTTCTCTCTGAACGTCATTCCTGAGACCTGACTGATGCTCGCGTGTTTATTATGTGGCATAAAACTGTACACAACGTTTACCACAAACGTCATTGCAAGCTGAACCATGATGTGGGGAGGAGGGGGTTCCTGTGCACAACGGAATACTACAATACACCAAATCCCTACATAGATATAGAAAGATTGACAAGCTAGCAATTTCTAGGTATAGGATAGAGTGAGATATAGATCTATGATGAAGGAAAAGCTACCAATTCCCAGATATAGGGTATAGTGAGATATAGATATCGAATGAAGAACAAGCCAGCAACTCCTAGATATAGGAGAGTGAAATATAGATATAGAATGAAGGACAAGCCAGCAACTCCTAGATATAGGAGAGTGAAATATAGATATAGAATTGAGGAGAAGGTAGTAGTGCTACGGAAGCCTGTTGATGGTGCGATCTGATAGTGTGCAAGCAGGTGTCTGCAGCTGTATCTGGCTCACAGGTGATGCCTCTGTTTCTCGTTACGACCTTGTAACGCGCGTAATTACTCATGCACTGTGCTACGTACACCTGCGCTTCCGGGCGGAGCCGACCATCTCTGTACATTGTAGTACACAGTACACAATTATAATAGTACTGTACATTGTATGGTGGAATGGATTATCACTACCTACCTTCTTCTTGTTCTGTTCAAGTCATGAATAAATGGTGCGGATAAGTGATACGTTCGCTCAGTTCCATTATTTGTATTTGTAGAGTATTATTAATTGTACTTTTTAGGTTCATTTGTACATTTAGGTCAATTGTACATTTGGGTTCAGTGAATGAGAAGCCTTTTTCCCCTCAACTTCGCTCACAGCACTTTGAAATTGTGAAAAATGAAAATAAAGTCATTTACCTATCTATTTATCTATCTACCTACCTATCTATGAACTAAATTGTATCTATCAATCATTTTATTATAATATGGAAACTTCCATATAAGATAGACCTCACGCTTCCTTTTCAATTTCCATATAGAGACGATGCATCTCGTATTAGGTATTTTATTTGAAAATTGGTTATGATTATGATTATAGAGCGATTATAATTAATATCTGGGTTGTCCAGGCTGGTTGTACATCTGGGTTGTTAAATAGATAAGAATTCCCACTTTGATGATAATATTATTAACAAAATGAGGAGATGAAAATAACCACTGGAACTATCTTTGTAGTAAGATAGTAAGATTTAATGATATTCATAATTGTACACTTTTAGTTGTAGAAGTAAAACAATTCGCACCCGCGCTCAGATTTTTCTTTGCGGGTGCTATATTTTCTAAATATATTTTCTAAATTAGTAGAATACGAGAAAATAGGGTGGTATAATACCGACAGTGCAATGGAAGTACATCTGAAACAACTTTATTTTATTCTAAAGATAATATAGTTTTAAAGCTATTATTTAGAGTATCATTATGAATTATATTATATAAACAACCAAGCTTTCAGAATAAATGTTAAGCCGTCGGTCCCAGCTGCCTGAAAAGTTGTCTCATCATTACCCTTCCATTACACACGCACATGCCGAGAGCTCATGTGGGAATCACCCTCACAAATTGCATATCATGAAACAGTTAGTTATACAGTGTTCTTGTGCCATGAACTATAATGAAGTATATTTCAGTATATAGATCATGATTGATAATGTACCATCAAGATCATGATAGAGTACAATTAATGTAGGAAAGTCTGGAGGAAGGATTGAAATCCATCACGAGAGTTTGATACGCTTATATCATGTTTGGGTTTAATTGGAATGCTTATTCCGATAGCTTAATTTTGCCTCTACAAATTACAACGAGATTTCGGTTACAAAACAGAATGCCTAACGTGGACGTTTCATCATTAAGCCGGAGCCTAAGATAAAAGCCGAGCCGTTCATTATGATAATGACAATGTTTCGTCATTAAGACAGTAGTCGTCGGATGTGGGAGGAATCATTAGCGATTATTAAAAGGGCTCCGACCACCGAGGGATATTATGAGGGTTGGACAGAGCCCCTAGAAACAAGAGCGAAGGTGCTATCTGATTACTCTTTGAAGACGCGCCTGGTAGAGTTGAGGCTGAGCAGATTATGAGGGCTTTGATTGTGCGCCCAGCACAGAGCTGCTAGCTCTAGCTACCTTCTTTGGCGACCGCAGTAGCGAACACACACAACCAAGATAAGACACACTTACTCCCCAGTCCAAAGTTAGGTGCATGCCCATTAAACCCTCCCCGACCCGGCGCCCAAATATTGTAACCTTATCTGGATTGAGTCGAGTGAAATGGGGAAGGAAATAAATAGCTTGCATTAAACGATCACCCTTCCCCCCTGCTAGGGAAGCGAGACTCTAGCTCCAACAACTTGCACTCAGTAAATCCAAGACGTATTTCCTCCAGCGGACCTGTCAACTAACCATTTTTTCTAGGAAGGGCGCTAACCCCAACTTCATGTCTAGGCTGGATATGAACAAGTTAATCTTAATAAGGCAAGAAAAGATGAATTTCATACAAAAAAAAGATTAATCCGTTGGGATCAATGTTGTCAGATTTTTTACAGAAATAAAACAACATAGCCTTCGAGTTTAAAACTTCAAGCTAAAAACAAGCTATGCTAGGTCATTGAAATTCCCAAGCATTATAGTTATTCAATAAACTGAGTAGACATTTTGCCTTCCATTGAGCTCACACATAAATCGTTGTATTGTTAGATTATTGATTGAACACAATCTGAAGCTGATTCGAATAATAAATGTGATTTTTTTATGGAAAGCAATAAAGCATTATTCTGAAAAAATGTATTAATGTGATACAATAGTCCTCTTATTTCCTAGTTTCCTGAAAAATTCAGAATTGTAAGATAATTTAAAAAACTACAATTATTATTTTATTGCTAGATCATGAACGTATTCAAATTTGTCTACTAATAAGAAACATGCACACATGAATGGAGGAATGAATGTGTTTACAGCTTTTGGTGTATTCCGAACCTCCTGAGATTTAAATTAGAATGAGAGCCAATCTGTATGAGGCAACGATTCCACATCTCACTTGTTCCTCCTCCCAGTCAAGAAATCTCATCTGTCTTCAAGTGAGTGGTTTTCTTTCCCCTTTCTTCTTAGCGGATTAATTTTGCAGGCTATTGTTCTTTAAGAGCCTAGGCCCACACTTTTCTCGGTGGAAGCCTATTGTTTTCGAACTGAAGAGCGATGCGAAGAAGCAGAAAGCAAGAATTCTCCACTCTACTTCAACTGACTTCAGCTTCAGACTTGAGCGAGCGAAGCCAAGACTGGTCTTCAATGTTATTCCGGCCAATTTATCGCCCTTGTTAGGCGCAGTGAGCATTTCAATTTCTCAAACAATACTTTTTCTTTTCACCAAATCTGCCTGGGGATCAGATTTCCAACCCTTTCTCGTTCCACTACTGAAAGTTGATTCTGCAGAAATTTCCAGCATACATCTCAAGTTCACTTTCCAAAAACATGATCTGTTCGGTAAATTTCTTTCAAACAAAACTTTTAAACAAACTTGCTCCTCTGCGCATTATTATTAACAATTCGTTTCTGTGGCTCAATCATCTGATGTCTCGATAAGAGTTTTTATACAATATCTTGTCTTGATATTAATTTCATCATGTATATTTCCGTTCACTTGCAATTTGATACTTTTCTCAAGTGATTTTGATAATAATAATAATTCCGTGTAACCTGGCTGGCTCAGGTCTGGTGTCAGAGTTTTCAGGTCACTCCTGATCATTTCAGGGTCTCTGACGTGACTTAACGACTGTTTTTTAGGCAGCCGGGACCGACGGCTTAGCGTGTTCTCCGAAACACGGGGAGTGGCTCGAGCTAAAATTTCACGGTCTGACCTGGGTTTGAACCTGGGACCTCTAGGTTACAAAGCCAGCACCTAACCCACTCGGCTATGGCCACTCCCTGTATTTTGATAATAATTATTGACGATTTTCTTCAATAAAGCCTAATACAGAATTTAAAACCTAATTGAAAAAACTCCCTTCTGGAATAAATCAATGTTAGGAGACTACCGGTGTTCTTACGGAGACAATAAACGTTTTTCAAGTAATGGAAGAGAGGCCACTTTAGCATCGACACAGCCACTTTTGCTACCTACTAGAGTAGGCTACTCGTTTGTAAAAACATTAACACCGATGAGGAGTATGGTGTTTAATTTTGAGTAGTAATATGAGGTGGGATATAAGAAAGGAAATAAGGTACGATAAAAGGTAGGATATAAGGTAGGATATGAGGTAGGTTATAAGGTAGGATATAAGATAGGATATAAGGTAGGATACATAAACGTTGGGTGTAAGATAGCAACTTTTAGTGAAATTCTATTGTTGATTTGTTGATTATCTGAGCGTAAATGACTATTAATCAGAAAATTTATTTTCCCGAGATCAATATTTCATTAAAAAGGAAGATAAGTCATGAAAATATGACTCGGAATTGTAATAGAGTATAATAATCATAATATCATTGGATTTGGAAAATACGATTACTTTTCTATAAGAGTGCTTACAGTCAGGGCGCTAAATGACATGGGTCAAGCTTTGTTTGAATAATGCTCCCAATCTTATTCGATGCCTTATTTTGCTGTTTTTCCTGTGGGCATTGATTCGATTAGTCTAAAAGCCGAACCTTTCCCCAACCGGTGGGTCCCCGACGAGACCCCTCCCCCACCCCCTAAACCATTGAACAGTCGCCTCACAATCACTGACTCGTACGAATAGAGGAATCCATTTCTATCAGCCATCTTCCATCTCTCTCTACCGCTCGCACCCCTCACACATTTTTCTATAGGCTCTAGTTTTCTTGTTCTTTTTCCTTTGAGCACAAAAAAGATTTGTTCCTTGCTCTTTCTCACTATGACACAACTGTCAATCGCAGTGGCGGCGGAAATTTTCTAGAGCCTCTTTTCTGTCACCATTCAAGGGTTTTCCATTGCACAATAGCATGCTCCACCTATACTTCTGGTGGCAAATAGAGACTAGGGTGGGAGAAAGAGAGTGCAAATCAAAGCGATAGTTTGAGAGAGAAAGTAAGAGAAAAAAGAAGGCTTGAAAGCTTTTACATTACCTGATTATTTCAACATCCAGCAGTGAAAGGGTTTCAAGGGGAATGTTTGAACGTATCACGAATGCATGACGTCTAGGAAGAACACCGAGCCCCTTCGTAATCATCTTAATTACATTATCAGAATATTCAAATCCAATAACAGAAGTGATGACATTGAAAACTTTGGAGATTTTCTAACTTCATTTTTCTAGCACATTAGGCTATATTTGAAAAAATGAAATTTATTTTAATGAAAATACATTCAAATGGATGTATTAATACTTCAAATGAATGGAGATTCCAATAATTGAAATATGAATAGAATATATTGAATGATAATATCTTGTTTTCTTAGTTCATCAAACTTTTTTTGTAATATGAGTATTCTCTTCATAATTTCCTGTCGGATATTTTTATTGTCGATGACTCATTCACCAGTAATGGTTCGGGACTTGATTTTTCCGAATAAACTTTTAGAACAGTATTAATGGAATCCTCAACATTGTATATTGTGAACACAGTTTTTATTGCCTGTGAAATAGAAATATGAATATTATTTTCAATTTTTCGTTACATGACCAAGTAGAAATAACTTGAACAGTTATCGTAAAATCACGTTGGGCGACGTTTACAGCTTTTGACGTAAGGAAGGCTATAAATTTTTATTACATGCTTTTAAAAAGTGAAGAAACAAAAATAATAATGATGATCTTAGTACAAAGTGGAGGTCGTCAAATTCTTTCAACAAAGAGACATTTTTAAGAAGAGCAAGATTAGAGGACAATCAACAATAGTCTTCTCCAATAAAATTGTTTTTCCCCAGGAAGTGTGTTCAGCAGTTAGAAGTAGGTTTCATTGTATCATTTCAATGTATTACAGATAGTTGTGTTGGTCTTACATCCATGTCGACATGTTGCCAGACATCTTATATTATCGAGAAAATTCATATAATTTTTATTACGCTCCGAACTCAATACATTCATTCTTCTCAATACTTCTTCGCAACAAAAATATTATTATATTACTCCTAGGCACAAATGGAAAAGAACGTTTGGTTTTATTGGCAATGGGCAATAAATAATATTGTCCTAGACAATTCCAACAGAATAACATTGGTAACAAATGGGGTAATTAAATGTGAAGTTTGATGTCCGATGGTTTTATTTTCGTGGAGTAAATTTCACCCTATTTACGACCAAATGGTATTGAAGTGGATGAAACAGACAGAGGAAATAAACTTCGTTCCAGTTACATCGGTATTATTCGATTCAATTGTTGAATGTGCAATTGAAAGACAAAGAGATTCAAAATATTTAGTATTATTCAGAAGACAAATATCATTTCTCCACCAAACGTTTTAGTACTGTATTTGGATTTATCACGTACTGTAACAAGTAATATAACAAAAGTGATTCACCAACGAATGATATGGAATAAAAATGATTCACCATTAATGTTCATTATCTGCCATATCACTGCCATTGTTGTCTATCGGCTTTTGGAATATCTCATTTAATTATAGAGTGTGACTTCAGAAACAAAGAAAAACTAATTTTCAAAACAATTTTGACAAAAATGAGTTACCTTTGTCCAGTTTTGGTCTTCTGTGTAACAATCACAACACATGTGTGTTGAGCGTGTTGCGTCTTTGTCGTATGTAGGGGCTAGTAAACGGAGTCTCAATGCTTTGAGATAATGCTGAATAATAACTGCGTAAAATCATATAATATGCTTCCTGTGTATCATCATATTCCTACTAATGATTATACAAAGTTTTCAAATCATATTGATGTGTGACTAATATGAAATCTTGATCATCACGAATTAGGTCAAAAATTTTGCCAAGCCTTGAGTATTTAGTACAAAATCTAATAAATTACAATGAAAGATTGTTTTGAACTCTGCTAGTTGATTAGTTATTCCATATCAGTCCAATTTTTGAATAATTGACCAACCTTTAACACGACTTGTTTGTAATTTTATCTTCAAGAACTTAGATATATTTAGAATTTAAATTTCCTCTAATGAATT
Organism: Laodelphax striatellus; assembly: GCA_017141395.1. Lineage (NCBI taxonomy): Eukaryota > Metazoa > Arthropoda > Insecta > Hemiptera > Delphacidae > Laodelphax > Laodelphax striatellus. Next base: position 10,885,899 of record CM029530.1, read on the forward strand.
TAATTCGTTGACATTTTTTGTTTTTGGTTGCTTAACCTATTCCATATAACAAAACACTACCCATCATGTCTGGTCTAGTGGAATATGAAACAATATTTTTTTAAATCTGAAATCCTACGAATGATACTAGTCTCTTTTTCTGCTTTAAGCGAATTTTTATAGCTGCTTTAAACATTTCTCCACGAATGTGAAAATTAAGTAGAGTTGTTCACTGCGAAATACTCACTTAACCTACATATCGTCCTGAATTGTTTGCTTAGCGTGCCACATAGATAGCCAAATTCACGAAAGTGGCGTATATGCGCAGGACTTCTTGCCTGCAGCGAAGTAAACTTGCAAACTCTGGAACAATATTATACTCACCACGGGCAGCAATACTAGTCCAAACTTTGAATATTTGGAGTTCTATTTCATAGTTTGAACTCTACGAGTGTGGAATAACATCACAGTTCACTTCACTAAATAGGAATCTTATGTGAAGAAACAGAGGAAATATCTGCGGATAACTCCTAGTTTGCTGTAGTTGGTAGTAGCCTAACTACTATGAATCGTATATGCAAAAAATGCATGCAAGTGACGGTTGACCACGCAAGTGGTCATCGGAATCCACCTAAAATAGTAAGCTACCATTTTCCTCTTGAAAAATAGGGGCTGTGATCAGTGGCGTAACTTACACCCCCGCAAACCCCGCGGCGCGGGGGGGCCCGGGCCCTTAGGGGCCCGGACTAGGGCCTGAAATAATATCATATGTTTTTTTTTTTAAGGAATAAAATTAAAGTAATGATTGAACAAAAAAAGCAAAAGTTTTATTTTGGGCAATTAACAATCATAAACAATCTATAATTGTCAAGAGTTGTCAAAGAATAGCCTATAGCTTGCTCAGTCAATCTCAATTCATTATTTCATCCTCATTCAGTTTGTCTCGAACCAATGTGCTAGACGCATATAAACGCGTTTCGGTTAATAGAAATTTGTGAAGTGAGCTGTAAGCAGTGAGTTTGTGAAAATGGGTTTTAATTCTTTATTACGGTACAAAAAATTGATTCATATTTATAATTTGATTCATATTGCATTCCTACACGTATTTTCAGTAATATGATGTTCGAATTTCAATTATTTTTTCCGTCTACTATCTTTCCTTCAAGTGAACAAAAATAGTTTGCTAGCTTTCAAAATGAGTGTTGTCTGTGTGTCAGTTCGTGATACAGGTGTATTTTAGTAAAACCTGTGTCACACCAGGCTACTTTAATATAGTAACCAGGTGTGACACAGACTTGATTGCCTTTTATATATTAATTTAACAGCTCTATGAAGCCCTACAATCAAAAGAGAAAAAAAGAAGGAATTTGAAAAACAGTCTAATAAAAATATGAAACTCAATTCTTTTTTTAGTTGAAACAATAATAACAATACTTCAGTGAATCCAGAGGTGCGTGATGAATTTTTATTGGTGCAGTTCAGGGAAAAGGGACTAAGAGAGGGGCGTGAGATTTTAGAAGGAGGGGCCCGGAATTATTTTTTGCGGGGGGCCCAGTTGGCAAACGTTACGCCACTGGCTGTGATATCGCTATAGGATATGAAAATATAGGCTACAAGGAGATGTGAAACTACACTTATTCGTATACAAAATAGTCACCATGAAATTATGTTTTCAATCACACACACCATGCAAACACGTCCAATTCTAGCAAGAGTTTAATCAATTTTAACAATGTACTAAAACCAATTTTTTTAATTTTAAGACTAATTTGATTCCAAGATATGACTTGATAAGACTCTTCCTTGTAACAAGACTCCCTCCTGATATGACAAGACTTCCTTGTCACCCATTATCATGTTGTACAATTTTTTTTTGTGTTGAGGAAGCAAAATGAATGTATGATTTTTTCTTCCAATTATTATAACATGTTGTAACAATCAATGAACGTAATGTCATATCTTTATTCGTAGATTCGTAGTAATCGTTAGTGAATAGTAGAGATAATACAATTGCAAACATGATTATATAAAAATATGTCATTGTGCTTTTTATATTCCGCTTTTTATCTATTAATTTTTCCTATGGATTCAAATTTCAAGTAAATTTGTCACTTCTTTTGTTACATTGTATTTTAATGGGCACCTTTTAAAGGAAAACCTTCGGGTTTAGCAGGACCCTAAGCCCCTGCGCCCACTTCGCAACTGCTATCTGATTCCAGTCAGCAACCCAATGTTGCCAGATAACATTTGGCTGTTTTTCGGGTAATCTAACTTATCAGCCAAAGTCATCTGACAACGCTGGGTTGCTGAATGAAATCAGATAGCAGTTGCTTAGTGGGCGCAGGGGCTAAGTTGTTCCTGAAACGTGAATGAAACTGATTAATTGATGATAGATTGTAGATTCGGTACTCATCTGAAGGTAGAGAAGAAGTTGCAATGAAAAACTAAAGTTATTGAAAAATTCTGGGAAGTTGTTCATTTTCCTCTCAAATTCTTGAAAACTTCATTACTACTCTTCAAGATTTATGACCACTCTTCTATATTTGAACAAGAAGTCGCTACATTCTTCACAATGAAGACCTTTCTTCGTACTGACGTGCACAGTGGAATCTAATGCATTGCATATGAAATGTAGTAAGTGCGAAATTGTCAAATGTAATTTGAATTCTCTCGTTCGACCTACTTTCGTCTGTCAAATACACGTAGCTAGCTGAAAACTTTATTCTATTGCCATTTCCTTTGCGCCAGACATGTTAAAGAGAATCCGTTCAAAATGACTGTCAAATAAATATTCATCAGACAACGCTCTATCTGTAACCTATATCTACGGTTAAAAGTAGGTTAAAATTGTTGGTTCTGGCACACCGTGACCTTGAAAGGTCAGCACTCATGACCTTGAACCACCCCCCCCCTCACCTACCCCCCCTACCTTGGCCACGCCCATCCCCCCCCCTCTTGCACCAGAACCGCCATCCCCGTTTCAAGGTCATCTAACCTAGCCTGACCTACTCTAACCTAACCTAAGTCAAGGTCATCTAACCTAACCTGACCTACTCCAACCTAACCTAAGGCAAGGTCAAGTCAAGGTCAAGGTCAAAGTCAAAATGAGGAAGAAAAAAAAAAAAAAAAAAAAAAACTTAGGAAAAAAAAAAAAAAAAAAAAAAAAAAAAAAAAAAAAACTTAGAAAAAAAAAAAAAAAAAAACTTAGAAAAAAAAAAAAAAAAAAAAAAAAAAACTTAGAAAAAAAAAAAAAAACTTAGAAAAAAAAAAAAAAAAAAAAAAAAAAAAAAAAAACTTAGAAAAAAAAAAAAAAAAAAAAAAAAAAAAAAAAAAAAAAAAACTTAGAAAAAAAAAAAAAAAAAAAAAAAACTTAGAAAAAAAAAAAAAAAAAAAAAAACTTAGAAAAAAAAAAAAAAAAAAAAAAAAAACTTAGAAAAAAAAAAAAAAAAAAAAAAAAAAAAAAAAAAAAAAAAAAAAAAAAAAAAAAAAAAAAAAAAAAAAAAAAAAGTTTATCAATTTTAGAAAAATTTAGAAAAAAAAAAAAAAAAAAAAAAAAAAAAAAATTTTAGAAAAAAAAAAAAAAAAAAAAAAGAAAAAAAAAAAAAAAAAAAAACTTAGAAAAAAAAAGAGAGATCATTACCAGTTGACAAGTGGCCCAGTGTGTACAGATAGTGATCATAGTGCAGTTTTGAGAGTTGAAATCAGTGTTAGTGTTCCAGTTTGCTGTAATCTTCACCTGTGATATAAAAAGTGAGTACAAGTGTTTTGTAACTTAGAAATATGTTGTGATTATAATAGAAGTGGAGAAAAAGATATTCATTGTGTAGGGTAATGATTGAGTATTTGTATCTGAGTGGATGCTAACCTGAAAGTTGTTAATGGAAAGCAGGAATGTTAGACATTACACTAGAGTACAGTGACTGAGGCCCCAACCTAAAAAGTACCTCTGAATATTGAGTCAGCCAAATATAAGTCAACTTATCAATGGCAAAAAGTGAACCAAACATCAGATATCCATTGTGGTGTAGTGGTTAGCATGTCTGCTTTCAAATGCAAAGGTTCCAGGTTCGAATCCCCCTGTGAGGTAATGGTTAGTATCATAGCTATCCTGGAAAAGCCATTACACCACAGTGGATATCTTTTTGCTGATGATATAGCTTTGAATATACATATATACTTTATGTTTCAGATTCCTGAAAAATGAACAAGGCCAGCCGCTGTCAACAGACCAGAGAAGCACAGGGGGAGTTTGCTCTTCTAGAGGAGGCATTCAACTCCTGCCTGCGAACCCTCTACTACAACAACAGCTGCCTCAAGGATCCAGCCAAGGACTTCCACTCATTCCTCGACAGCTTGGAAGCCAAGATAGTTGGAGTCATCACCCAGGAATTCCAGGAACATGGAAACATCAAGTTCAACCTCGTCCTGGAGGCCACATACCAGAAAAGCAGCCTGGACGAGAACAACATGGAGCAGGTGGACTTTCAAAATGTTGCCTTCAAGACCCCCAACTACTCTGTGTTCAGCATCACCGACATCTCCAACATAGTGGCACATGCCTGCAAGGTTATGTTGGAGGAGGAAGCCAAATTTGAAGGAAACTCAAGCGGGTGGAGCCTCCTGATCATTGATGGCCTCCTCATCCGGATCAGCAAGCATACCCCACTGCGAGGATCTTCATACATCAAGCTGCCTATCAAAATCGCCTTGAGAAAAGCAGTCATCAACCCCCAGAATGATGACCAGCTTTGTTTCAAGTGGGCTATGTTGGCCAAACACGTTCAAGGGCCCAATCCACAACGTGTTAATGACCGGTACAGGCAGTTGGAGGACAAGTACAACTTTGCTGGATTAACCTTCCCCACAACAATCAACCAGATCGATATCTTTGAGAAAACAACCCAGGGTATCGGTCAATGTCTATGGGCTGGATGATGACAACAATATCTACCCAAGACGTGTCGTTGAGCATATGAAGGAAGACCATACTGATCTCCTCCTTCTATGTCAAATCCTCAACAAAGACACGGATGCAACTACCACCACCACCACCAACCACCACCACCACCACCACCACCACCAATCAGCAGGACACCGCCCAGCAGCTCAGCAATGCAGCAGATGAGGATGATCTTAATGTGAACAGCCACTATTGCTACATTAAAAACTTTGAAAGACTTGTGCGAGCCCAGCTGACAAAACATAACAACCGTATCATCATCTGTCGGCGCTGTTTCACCCACTACACCATCCATAACGATGGAGAACGTCGGATGCAGGAGCATGACGAGTACTGCGCCAACAACAAGATTGCGAGGATTGTGATGCCGCAGCCCAATGAAGACGGAAGCCCTCCCACCATGAAATTCAAGAATCATCTAAACAAGTTTAGGCTGCCATTGGTAGCCTATGCCGACTTTGAATGTATTCTTGAAAAGCCTGAGGAGGAGGATGGATCAGCTGAGCGTTGGATTGGAAAGGTTACCAAGGTCATCCAATATCATAAGGCGATGAGTTATTGCCTTTACTTTGTAAAGGATCCACAACAACTACCACCCTGGCTCAGCATCAACAGCCTCATCCCGCAGGAACCAATTGTGTACCGAGGACCTGATGCAGCCGCCCACTTTATGAAAACCTTGACCAAGTATGCAAGAGACATTGCAGAAGCAATAGACAGACAGAGTAAAGCCATGAACCCTCTCTCAAGCCAGCAGCTTGCAGCCTTCAATGCAGCCCAGTCATGTGAAGCCTGCAACAAACCATTCACAGGCGACAAAGTACGAGATCACTGCCACATGACAGGGATGTATCGGAATGCTCTGTGCAACGGCTGCAATCTCCTGCGACGACGTCAAACTCATATCCCTGTGCTCCTCCACAACTCTAGGAACTATGACACGCATCTCATTGTTCCCCATCTAGGAGCTGATAATTTACAAATTTCAGTCATACCAAATAGTTCTGAAAAGTATATATCCTTCACAAAACAAATCTCCAACAGACTACATCTCCGATTCATAGACACAATCCAGTTTACACCAGACAGTCTTGACAATCTGGTAACAAACCTTGTCAAGACAGCTGAAAATCCCACAGATCTTTCATCCAAACTGTCACACACATCACGCCAGTTTAGGAACGAATTGGACCTAGTTTCAAGGAAAGGTGTGTTTCCATACGAGTACTGTAACTCATGGGAGAAATTGGAGGAGACAGAACTCCCTCCCAAGGATGCCTTCCACAGCACACTGACAAATGGTGGAATCAGTGATGCAGATTATGCACATGCTCAGCACGTTTGGGAGCGGTTTGGATGCAGAACACTGGGAGATTACAGTGACCTATACCTCAAGACAGATGTTCTCCTGTTGGCTGACGTTCGAGAGTTTCCGAGACATGTGCATGAAGAATTATGATCTTGACTGCGCTCACTACTTCACATCACCTGGCTTCTCATTTGATGCAATGCTCAAGTGTACAGGAGTTGAGTTGGAGCTGCTGACAGATTATGATATGTACATGCTCATTGAACATGGAATCGGTGGCATCACAACCTGTGTTCACCGTCATGCCATTGCCAACAACAAGTATACAGGAGCATCTGTGAATCCGGAGAAACCAACATCATACCTTCTTTATACAGATGCCAACAATCTGTATGGCTGGGCAATGTGTAACCCACTACCCTGCCGGAAATTCCAATGGATGTGCAGAGAGGAACTGGAAGCAGTGTGTAGGGACATTGAACTTGCTGAAGATAAACAGCATCTTGGCTACATACTGGAGGTTGATGTTGAATACCCCAAAGAACTTCATGATGCTCACAATGAATTTCCATTCCTACCGAGAAACCGAAAGACTGATAAATCTGGATACATGCGATTGATGACAACCTTGAACTCCCATAAACGCTACATCTGTCACTACCGCACCCTGAAGCAGGCAGTACAGCATGGGTTAAAGATAAGCAAAGTTCATCGAGGTGTACGGTTCGAACAGGAGGACTTCTTGGCAACCTACATTATGAAGAATACAAAGTTGCGTCAACAGTCAAAGAACAAGTTTGAAAAGAACTTTTTCAAACTGATGAATAATTCAGTGTTTGGCAAGACCATGGAGAACGTGCGGAAGAGGATGAACATGGAGCTGGTGAATGACGAGAAGCGTCTCAAGAAACTGATTGCAAGACCAACATTCAAGGACCGCATCTTATTTGGAGAGAACATTTGCGCTGTGACACTACACAAGGAGAAGGTAACATTAGACAAACCCATCTACATTGGGCTGACAGTGTTGGATGTGAGCAAAATCCTCATGTACCAATTCCACTACGATGTGATGAAGCCCATCTATGACGACCGCCTACAGCTTCTGTACCAAGACACTGACAGCTTGTTCTACCTGGTGGAGACTGAAGACATGTATCAAGATATCATTAGCATCAAGGAGCTGAGAGATGTTTTGGATACATCCGAGTACCCTACCGATCACCCATGCTATTCCAACACAAATAAGATGGTGCTTGGAAAGTTTAAGGACGAGTATGGTGGCAGAGCTCCTCATGAGTACGTTGGCCTTCGCTCCAAATTGTATGCCTGTCGTTGCTACAATACAGATCCGACCCAACCAGATACAAGTGGCCTGATCAAGAAAGCTAAGGGAGTAAGACGGCCAGTACTTGGGCAGGAACTGCCAAAGTCCCATACTGATGCTGGGAAATACATTGGTTTCCAAGACTATCTGGACTGTCTGTTTGAAGGAAAGGAAATCTATAGGGAGCAAGTGATGTTTAGCACAAGGAAACATCAGATCATGACCACAGTACAAAAGAAGAAGGCGCTGAGCAATGCTGATGAAAAACGCCACATACTTGAAGATGGAATCACAACCCTCGCATACGGACACTATAAGATTCCTACTGCTGAGGTAGCATCTGAGGAGGAGGAGGAGGTAGAGATGACAGACCCACAACAAGTTTTGGAGATTGAGATGAAAGAGTCTGAGCCAGAGCCAGGTAGCAGCAGCTGCATCACAGATGAAGTGATCACTATATCTGACAATGAAGATGAATGTCCACCAGCTAAGCGGGCACGTACCTCAAACCCCATTGATGACATCAAAAATTATCAAGAAGAAGATGGAGTATCCCAGCACAGCATTCTCAGGAGATTGCTTGAAAAGTGATGATGATGTCATCAACAGATATTTAGGTAGATATGTATATATTTAGGTGTAATGTTATGTATATATTGGACAACATTGATTTTTGTATAGAGACATGGATGTATATAAACAATGGGTGTACAGCTTCAGTAGCCAGTTGTGCATAGAAGGCATAGTACCATGGATCAACTACCGACAACAATCCTGAAAGCTCTAATCATTACATTAGAGATTTGGTTAGCTTTGATGCTAATGTTTATCATTGCTATAAATTGTGGATGGGTAGCCCTTCTTCTACCAGTCATTGGCATTTGGATCTGGCCACACCGCCATCAAGGGGATTACAGTCTACCAATGACAATCTTGAAATTTCTAATCAGTATAATAGAGAGTTGGTTAGCTGTGATGGTAACGCTAATGATTGTGTCACATGTTGGATTAATAATCATCATTCTACTGGATGTCGGGGGGAACTGCAGAATCAATTGCACAATGAGAAGCTTGGATGAAACAGAGGAGGAGACAATGATGTAATTGCTATAAATAGCCAGTTTCCAAGAAATGCAGGGTATAAAAGGAGGTAGCAGCCAAGCATCATTAACAACCATGATACCCCCAGTGTACTATCTCCTTGTGGCTGCAGCCGTGAGCGTCAACTCCTTCAAGCTGGATCCCCAGTACCGGAGTGGAGAGTTTCTGACATCAAGGGAGCATGGACTGGATACTTCAAACATATTCCACATGCAACAGTGTCTGCAGTCATCCGGACGGTTCAACAAGGATCTTGGAGCAATGCATCAACACGTCAAAGACTGGTACATGAACCTGGCTGGTGAACGTGCTGTGGATAAGGAGCTGTGCCAGCAAGTCCATTGCGCATATGATCTACGCACATGCCTCCACCCATCATTCACATCGTTGGAATTCCTTGAAGCCATCATCAATGCTTCAGTTGAGGTGTGTGCACCGCACTGTCAAGAACCATCTTCTACTGCAATTGCACCGCCTCCAGACAACGTAACAGTATCCATCAGCAATGGAGCCAGCAAACAGTATTAAAGGATGTGCCTGTGGCGATTGCCACCTTGTACAAAGCACTTGTTGGATTGTGGAACCATTCTTCAAGTTTGGCTACAAGAATATTCCAGAACCGTTTGGGACACCAATCAACTTTATTCAGAAGATGACTACATGTTTTCCAACAGCATCAGTGTTCAACCTGGACTTTGACAAAGTTATTTTAGAGTTTCCAGTTGGTAGAGGACTATGTGAAATGGCTACCGATCTAGGTGACATGTACCCCTGGGTAAGCCTAGATATTATGTACTAGTAAACCTGTTTTAGCATACCATTTATTGTTGTAAATAAATATCACATCTCTGAAACCATGTGTTGACTACAGTTATTTCATAACCTTGAAACCTTAGTTTACATGACCAAATTGCACAACGCAGTTTGGCTCACAGCAAACAAATTGCGCAGGATAAAACCTGCTCTGCTCAAGTGAATATATAGCTATGTAAGTGTTTGATAGTCATTAGTATGGATAAGTCTGTGATAGCGAGAGAGTTGCACGGACCAGGGCGTAGGAATTTTCCTACAAGGATGGTTACTGTGAAAGGTCTTGATGACCTCTATCAAGCTGACCTTGTCGAGATGATTCCTTATGCTCGTCAGAACAAAGGTTATAGGTACATTATTACAATTATCAATTGTCTTAGTAAGTTTGCTCTTGCTATACCAATAAAGAGCAAGTCGGCTGACAATGTAGTCAAGGCAATGCGTCCTATTCTAGCTCAGTATCCAATGAAACATTTGCAGACTGACGATGGTAAAGAGTGGTTCAATTCAAAATTTCAACAACTTGTGCAACAGTATGACGTCAATCATTATTCAACGTTCTCGGATAAAAAGGCGTCAATAGTGGAACGTTTCAATAGAACACTTAAACATTTAATGTGGGTCAAATTCACTGAACGAGGAACCTATAGGTGGACAGATATTCTAACCTCACTTGTGAAAGAGTACAATGGCAGAGTACATCGTACAATAGGTATGCGACCAGCTGATGTTGAGAAGGAGCATGAAAAGCTTTTACTTTCCAAACTTGGTAAACAGCGTCAAGAGTATCAGCAGGGCTTGTTGGATAAATCACAGCCCACGTTCTATCCGGGTGCTCATCAGAAAATTGAGCCGGGTGATAAGGTGAGAATCAGCAAGTATAAAATGACGTTTGACAAGGGGTACCTGCCCAATTGGACAAATGAACTGTTCACGGTAACACGTGTACGACCTACAGTGCCGGTAACCTACGAGTTGGAAGATTATAGAGGTGAGCCTGTGCAAGGAGGATTCTACGCAGAAGAAATTGTAAAGACAAAAGTGCCAACTGTATTTGAAATTGCCAAGGTATTGAAGAGAAGAGGTAACAAACTGCTGGTGCGTTGGAAAGGATACGATCGCAGTCACGACTCGTGGATTGATAGAGGTGACCTTGTGTGAGTGAGATGAAACAGGTTGTGCAACAGCAAAACAAATTCAAGATAATTGACTTTGATCGAGTGGTGAGAGGTTGCGGCTTGGAAATGGACACAAAGAAGCGTCACGGTCCTTTGTTCCCCAACCACATGAGATGCATTATTTGTGGGCCATCAGGGTGCGGTAAAACCAATTTACTGTTCAACATGCTGTTTGATCGTAAAGGAATTCACTTTTCAAACATTTACGTTTGGTCAAAGACTACGTTTCAGCCAAAGTACAAGTTACTTCGTACAATCATGCAAGGACTAGGTGATGGAATGAGCTACGTTGAGTGTGACACAAGTGAGGAAATACCTGCCCCAAATGAACTGCCAGCCAACTCGATTATTATTTTCGACGATGTGATTTGTGAACAGCAGGAAGCCATCAGACAATACTTTAGTGCAGGTCGTCACAGTGATGTTGACGTGTTTTATTTGGCACAGACCTACAGCCGCATTCCAAAACAACTTGTGCGTGACAATGCCAACTTTATAATTGTGTTTGAACAGGATGAGCTCAACATGAGACATTTGTACAGAGATCATGTAGGCGCTGACATGACCTTTGATCAGTTCAAGAGCATGTGCAATCGGGTATGGTCATCAGCTGCGCACGCATTCCTTGTGATTGATCGCTCATCTGAAAAGAATAGAGGGCGCTACAGGAATGGACTCGACACCTATTTAGTTGAGGTGTAAGCTCACTGGAGCTTCAGTACACTGGTGTACACCGAGCAGGATGGATGTGAAGCAGACTGTGGAGGAGATTGCTCCCACCATCAAGGAGATTGCCAAGCTGAAACGTAACATCAAGAGGAAGCATAAGGAGCTAACACTTGGAAGGGAAGTGTCAGAGGATCATCATGCAAAGCGCATTAAACCGTTGACTGAACCACTAGGCAACATTGTTGAAGCTCTCAAAAAACCACCACCACCACCAGCAGCAGAACCACTGCCAGCAGCACAACGCCTTGCAGTACCTGTACGCCAACATAAACATCACGCACTACCTACACCACCACTAACACCAATACAGCCACGACCCCTGAAACAAGCTCTGAAACAACTGCAACTGCCTGACATTGGAGAGGAGACCCCTACATCCTTTGAAGCATTTGGAGATGATTCACACTTTAGTCCAGCTCCAAGTACGTCTGGTGTTGTGAGAAAGTTGTGGAGCAATAAGGATTCACCTTTGAGTGAGGATGGTGATGTTCCAGGATGGTCAATGGATGAGGAGGAGGACCAACAAAATAAAAGTGTTCAACAATTGATGGATACTAGCCAAGATGTAGTGGAATCTGAATTTGATCAAACAGAATTGGCTAAAACACCTGTGGGGATCTATGTTAAAGGTTTGATTAGAAAGGAGTTGAGCTTTGATGATACATTTGGACCAAAAGTGATTGACAACAGTTTTCGTTTGGGTAGCAAAATTTTAACCTTTGGAACTGGTGGTTCAAAGATTGTGTTGACTGATCCTAACAATGTTGGAAATGAGCAGACTTTTGATGCTACACAAGGACTCTGTGAACTTATATTTAGGAAACTTCCAAGCACTTCAAAAGTAACGTTGGCTGACAAAAAGGCCTATGTAGACATATTGGAGTTTACCAATGTGTACAGAGACGACTATGCTGCAGGTGGCAGAATTAGAGACTACAACAATATCAAGTACAAGAGAACAATACTTCCACTGTTGAAAAGGGCAAAAGAAAGGGAAAGGAATCAGTGGAAGAGGACTGGTGGCGCCATTCAATATGGTGGCAAACAATGATACAAAATTGAATATGTCTACTACAATGACCCCAATGAGCTTGTAGACAGACTACAACTATTGGATCAATCCAAAGCAGTTGGCAACACTGGCCATGAGAATGAAATTAATTCGATTCTGGAAGAGTTGGTGGAAGGCGGTTACATAGTTGGCAACCCTGCAAACTAGTTGTACTATATAAGCGGACGATGTACAGCCCACTTTGTATTCATCATGGACACATTGGGTAACATTAATGCTCGTCATAGACGGGTGATCAATTTAGCAAATCCTCAAAGCAGCAGAGATGCAATAAATCTTGGTACATGTAGAGATTTGATTGAGGTGTGGCTGCCAAAGAGAAGGGATAAAAGTACATTGCAAGTATTTACAAGCCTCAACGACTCAGTACTGACTGATATGATGGATCCAGTCAATGCCACAGATGGAGTGAACAAGCAATATTTGGAGAAGAGGATGGATGAGCATTCTCGTGAAGTTGTTGAAAAAGTATTAACAGCTATGGTAACTTTGGTTAAGGAGCGTGCAAATGGTGATACAAGTTTTACAAGTGAACAGGAATGGAAAGATATGGTCTTGAAGCGTATAGGACTTGACAAGCCTCCTGAGGGTATAAAAGAGAATGATGGGGCTAAAGTGAATCATTAGATGGCTAGGTGCAAAGGAAAGAAGAGGTACCAGGGGAGAGGAGTGTTTTCGGCACTTGCAAATGCCACTGGAACAATAGTCAACAAAGCAGTTGATATTTTACCCGTTGAACTTCAACTTCATGGTTACAAATACTGCGGCCCAGGTACAAAGCTGGAGAAGCGGTTGGCAAGAGGTGATCCAGGAATCAACAGACTTGATCGGGCCTGCAAGCAGCACGACATTGCCTATTCACAGAATAGTGATACAGCAAGCAGAGCAAAGGCTGACAGGGACTTGGCTGAACGAGCTTGGAGTGTAGCAACGTCTCCAGAGGCAGGATTGGCAGAAAGGGCTGCAGCAGTAGCGGTGACCAACATCATGAAGGCCAAAGCAAAGTTTGGAGGAGGAGCAAAACGTCGAGGGAAGACAAAGAAGGTAGCAGCTGCTTCCAAAAAGGGAAAAGGACTCTACCTGAGACGTCAACAAAAGACGGGAAACGGAGCACGCCGTCGTCAATGCAAACGGCGACGGTAATTGCTCTTCCAGATCGAGCGCTGACTGATGCAGACCTCTACAAGTATGCGTGTCGTCTGAAGCTGAAACATTTCCGAGGAGTGTTTATGCGGGATGCTCTACCTGCAACAGGACCTTTGAACCGAGAGTGTGGCATCATCAATTTGGACACCAGCAATGGAGCCGGCACACATTGGGTGTGCTATGTGAAGAAGGATGGAGCTGCCATCTACTTTGACGGATTTGGAAACCTCAGGCCACCACAGGAGTTTATCGACTACATGCATCGCGGTTTGGAGCCAGCAACAAGGATCGAGTACAACTATAATCAGAAGCAAGAGGATCTGTACTCTCATATTTGTGGTCATTTATGTTTGAAATTTTTGGTTGATGAAAATAATAAATGAAAATATTGTTCAACAAGTTTCAATCATTTCCCCTTTCCAATAGTATAAATAATGGGTAACAAGGCCTATTGCCAGTCATTGTACAATAGTACGTTGAGCAGGCAAGACCATGATGCTCTGTTTTGGAGGTAATACATCTGTGCTGAAAAGTGAATTTTATCCGCCACTTGATACAAGCAGTGGTGAATGGGAAATTGGACTCATCAGCTTTACAAGCTGCAATTCAATACCCAATGTTGAGATGAACTACAACAACAAGTTCTATTATGCTCCGAAAATAACTCATGTGTTTAAGAAGAAAGGAGCAAAAGCTGAAGAAGAAGATGATCCAGAGCTGAAACATCATGAAATTATAGATGATAGGTCAGCCATATTCAATCAATGGTATAAAGTGCTTCTCAAAGCTAAGCAGACATCGGCTGGTGGAGACATTGATGACGAGGATAACTCTATAACAGGTAGTAGACGGACTGCAAGAGCTACTACTGCAGCACCCCGTTATAAGATAATGGAGTTTGTATCATTGCCGGAAGGCAGTTTTGAATTTCAAACAATTGCCAACCTGCTTACATCAAGGCTACATGATCGCAACATAAAACTTCAGATGGCTGTGGACCCATCAACCTTGAAATGTTCAGTATTGAGCAATGCCAAATTGGATTTCACAAAACCTGAGTCGATTGGAAGTCTGCTGGGATTCAACAACACTAGGATCATAGAGGCTGACACAGAGGCTAAAGGTGATACAGCAGTGCAAATCAGTCGACCCAATGTAATACGTGTAAAGTGCAATGTTGTGAGTGGGTCGTACTCAAATGGTGTCAAGGATCACGTGATCTATGAGTTTTACCCAAATGTTGATCCAGGGTATAAAATAGTTGTGACTGTACAGAATGTAATCTATTTGCCGGTGGACGCCAAGCAGATTGGTAACATTACGTTGGAGGTTGTTGACGAGAACGGACGTCTCATTAATAATAGAGGTGAGGAGATCAATATTACTCTGCATCTGAGACAACGCAAGTGAGATGGTGCTGATATTTGATAAGTGGAATCGTGGACTGGATAATGAGGCGGCATGCGACATGGAGGTAGATCATCAACCTACAGAAACAGATAAAAGGCCTGCAAGTGCTGCAAACGTCATTCGTCGTTTAGACTCTGTAGAGTTAACATCGAGGAGCATCAACTATTTGAAAAAACGTGGCTGTCACCTACGACAACAACGGCAGCAATAATGGGAGTTTTAGATGTGACAAGGAGTGGACCCAGATTGGATAACAGCATCATTGGCTATGAGTACCATTCTCATGCTCCCTATACTACAAGCTTCAAAGCCAATGATGAAATACGGATACCGATTCAACAACAGGACATTTACACAATCCCATCAGAAAGCTATCTACATGTGGAGTTTAAGGTGACAAATGCAGCTAATGCCGCCTTGGGTGGAAGTCCCTGTGTCTCTGGATTCTTTGCTCACCTTTGGTCAGAGATACGCTATGAGATAAATGGTGTGATAGTAGATAGCATTCGCACCCCTGGAATTACCAGCCTGATGAAGAACGCTATGACATTTGAACGAGATGAGTGGACTAAAATGGAACGAGCTGGCTACAAGTTTGACCCAACAGTTGGATTTGCCACTTTTCCTCCCAATGGAGCTGATACAACAATCATGGATGTGCCTCTACGCTACCTGCTGGGCTTTGCTGAAGACTACAAACAGGTTCTACTGAATGTGAAACAGGAACTGGTGTTGAGACGCAGTGCTGACACTACTAATTGTTTAAATGCTGCTGGAAAGGTAGTCATTGAGAAACTTACATGGAGAATACCCTATGTGGAAGTGGCCGATGAATACAAACTTCGTCTGCTCAAACTTGTACAGAATGATACACCTATAAGCATGACATTCCGGCATTGGGAATTGTACGAGTACCCGACCTTACCTGCTACAAAGAAGCATACATGGACTGTCAAGTCAACAGCTCAGCATGAAAAGCCTCGCTACATTGTGATTGGACTGCAGACAGCGCGATATGGAGTGGCAACTGCTAATTCATCTCAATTTGACAAGTGCAACATGAGAGACATTCGAGTGTTTTTAAACAACAAGTACTATCCGTATGAGAGCATTGACGGTGATGATTGTTGTGTATATGGCATGTATGAAGCTTTCAATGGAGCCTACAATCATGGACATTCTCAATTGGTCAATCCCCTGTTTGAAAAGAGTGCTCTAGAAAATGGCCGAATGATGTTGTATGCTTTTGATTGTTCCCGCCAAAATGAGTCACTTAAAACTGGCAGTATTGATGTGAGAATTGAGTTTGAAGCAACTGAAAACATTCCTGCCGATACACGTGCCTACTGTCTGATGATTCATGATGTGACGAAAGAGTACAAGCCAATGTCAGGTATTGTGCAATCTGCCTAGGGTATAAAGGCGAATGACAAGTGTTGGGATAGTCATTCTGGTAAGAAGCATTGGGTGAAGCATACATCATGTCTGCAGCTAAGAGAGTTTTACAGTTTTTGGGTGAGGAAGGAGAGTTGCCTGAAAGTGATGGCGAGGATGTTGTGGGATGCTGCATTGGCTTCTCTACTAAGCGGGGGAAGAAGGATGCAGATGAAGATTCTGATGAACACGAGTACATGGAAATGTTGCCGAGAAGAAGAGCTGCTGACATTTTTGGACCACTACCACTCTACCTGATGGACTTTCAAGGATTTGAAGGATTGAACAATGAGTTTATTGTCAAGGAGATGGCTATATTGGAACGTGATGACAGGCATCGTGTGACAACACATCATCATTTCTTCAAGTCACCCTATCCGGACATGCTGCTGAAGACAAGTGACAACAATGCTCTACATCGAGCAAAACATGGACTGCGATGGTCTGGCAATGGAGCCGGTCAAGCACATCTACCCTATTCTGAATTGCGCCAGATTGTGTGCGGAACCGTTGAAAGATGGCTGCATGAAAACAACAATGCAATCAAGATCTTTGTCTACGGCTATGAGAAGATTACTCTGCTCAACACACTGCTGCAGCTGGATGACAAGGAGAATGTGGAGTATGTGGATCTAAGTTCGCCCTATCTTTTCCACAAGATGCCCAATCTGGATACACTGATGAAGAATGCTACAGGAGTCTACTGCCCAGAACATTTCCTGCTCAACTTTGTGGAGACTTTGAGGATGAAGCTGGCTGGTGACAAAGGAACCCTGGATACTCAGCCATTTTGTGCACTCAATGTAGTAAATGTTTCACACAATTGGATTATGCAAACTTTGTTTAAAGATCAATATTTTTGTCGCAACTTGTTTATGGCAATAAAGAAAGAAATGTAATTATTGTGTCATCATTGACTTACCCCCACTACCACCTCTAGTATGTAAGGAGCTGCTTGGAACACTTGCAGAGTGAGTCACTAGTGCCAGTTGAGTGAGTCACTAGTGTCAGTTGAGTGAGTCACTGGTGACAGTTGAGTGAGTCACTAGTGACTGTTGAGTGAACACTGAGTGTGTATCACTGATACTAGAGGGAATGATTTTTGGTAATATTATTCTTGGTTGCTGGGGTGAGTTAGGTTAGTTGTGTCTCACCTAGCATACCCTAATCTCACCCTGCTTGGATGGTTTGGCAAGCCTGTTGAAACAGGTGACTGAGTTACTATAGGTTAGGATAGGATTAGGCTGACGCCTAACCTAACCTAACCTATAGTAACTCGGTTTTTGTTTACCCATTCTTCTATTGGGCTTGGCGAGGCCCTTGACCTTGACCTTTGGCTTGAGGAGTTGCAAGGCCCCTTACCTTGACCATTGGCTTGAGGAGTTGCAAGGCCCCTTACCTTGACCTTGACCTATGGCTTGAGCTGTTCCAAGACCCTTGACCTTGACCTTGACCTTGACTTAGGTTGGAATAGGTCAGGCTAGGTGACCTTCACTTAGGTTAGATAGGAGTAGGTCAGGCTAGGTTAGATGACCTTGACTTAGGTTAGGTTAGAGTAGGTCGGGTTAGGTTAGGTGACCTTCACTTAGGTTAGGTTAGAGTAGGTCAGGCTAGGCTAGGTGACCTTGAAACGGGGATGGCGGTTCTGGTGCAGGGAGGGGGGAGGGGGGGGGGGAATGGGCGTGGCTAAAGTAGGGGGGTAGGTGAGGGGGTTGACCTTGGGGGGGGTGAGGGGGGGGGTTGGTTCAAGGTCATGTGTGCTGACCTTTCAAGGTCACGGTGTGCCAGAACCAACAATTTTAACCTACTGTTAAACGACCGCTCTATTTGACTTTGACAGTGAAAAATACTTTAATTTGAAATCGTTTAATGGCTGAAAAACACAATCATGTAACCAGGTCACAACTTCCTCCTTTCCCTATTAGATCAGTGGCACAATCATCGATAATGTATCATTTATTTCTCACTTGCTGAACTATTAGTATAATTTTTTTACTTCATCACGTTCTTCCAAAACATCCATAGATTTTAGGTGCGGTTTCAACAAGTGTGGGATGAACCAAAACAGAGAAGAAATATCAAATTTAATGAAGTAAGATCGATTATATTCTCAATGAGATTAGAACAGCATAATGTACTTGTATGGGGTTTCCAAGACAGTATTTGGATGTACTGTATTAATAAATAAGACTTTGAACTTTATTTTTATTTTCATCGTTCGAATTTGTTACATCCCTTGTTGACAACTACTGTATTCTACTAGCAATAAATAATAAGTGGCGACCAATACAAATTGATACCATTGGGAGGATCCGTATCAATAGCAAGTAGTCTTTATCAGTGCATGAAGTAGTGTGCATAAAAACATGTCTTGATTTCCAGTAGTTTTGAAGTCGATATTTTAAAAAACCCACAGCTAGATATTGGAATAGAAAGGAAGCGTGTAATATCTTGCTTTGGAAGTAAGTTTTTCCTTTCTGCACTATTGGCTCTTCTGTGTTTGCCCTATCGATCGATTGGCAAGACGAAAACTTTTCAATATCGCTCTGAAAGTAAGCTTTCAATTCTCGACGTCTTCCATCATCCATAACGGAAAGGAATCATTGTTCCCCAAGGAAACGGATCAACCATTACTTTGGAATGTGCCCTGTGTCCTTCCAACACTTATTTTCCATCACTTACTGCTGGTTCATCAATGTCCATACCAGAATACTTTACCATACCAGACCATACCGGAATACATACCATACAGACTTTCACAGGCCTGTCGACAACTCAAAAACCAACCACTGAAAAACTCACTGGCGTAACTAACGCCAATGCAACCAATGCGGTGCATTGGGGCGCAGGCCTTCAGGGGGCGCAAAAACAGAAATTCTGGAAAATTTTTAGGAAAAAAATACGTTGAAGCAAAACTTCCTGTAGCTACCGAAAATAAATGTAAAAAAATATTCGTGGCACAGAAGTCTCGGTTTTCCGCTTAACCGATTTCCGCTCAACCGAGGCTATCCTAGAATGAGTATGAGTTTTATAAATTTAAAGCAAAAGCAACACGCACAAACTAACGATTCAATTTTCTTGACGAACTTTCTATAGTGACTATGAGTTTAGTGATCCTATCAATTGCTTTAAAGTTAAGGTATTTTTGAGAGCTGTTGATATTTTTATTTCACAGTTAAACGAAAGGTTTAAATCTATGCTATGTATAACTGACACTTTCAGTTTTTGAAACCCAGATAGTTTAATACGGTTTACAGACGAACAACTCCTAAAGTCAGCCTCTGAATTTTGTAACAAATATGAATCTGATGTGACTCATGCTTGGTTGAATAAGTAATTTGCTTTAGAAATGTAGTCAAATACGATATCTTCTTCTATCTATATCTATATCTATATTAATAAAAGAGAGTTGGTGTCTGTACGCTCGCTTATAACTCGAGAACGGCTGAACCGATTTAGATGATTTTGGATTAGTTTGAATTTTTACAGCACTGGTTAACATAATATGTAATAAAATATAAGAAAATCCCTTTATAATTAATAAATAGTTAGTAGATTAATGACCTAACCTATCAAACATGACATCCATTTTGATCCAGTCCAAACAATAATGCTCCTATGAAAACGATGTGTAGTTGAAGATGCTACAATATAGGAATTCCCAAAACGACCGCGGTGGTCTATTGGTTAGCGACTCTGCCTTCCACGCTGAATTCTCGGGTTCGATTCCGAGACGGGTGAAATTTTTTTGGCAACTTTCAGCATTGATTAATATTGATTATTATCCACTAGCTTTATAAAAATTAGTATATTGCAGATTTCTTTTAATTTTCCATCAATAAAGCGAGTGGATATAGATATGAAGGGGACCCATTTGGGGGGAAGAGGTGGGTGACATGAAGGGGGTTATTTGAGGGTGACATGAAGGGGGTTATTTGAGGGTGACATGAAGGGGGACATTTGGGGGGTGGCATGAAGGGGGAACATTTGTGGGGTGAAGAGGGGGGACATTTTGGGGGGGGGGAGAGGGTGATACGAAGTTCGCCGGGACAGCTAGTCAATAGTAATAAAGTGTTGTCACTGAATTGTATGAGCTGTAGGCAACTCTTTGACTGTAAGAATGCATTATATAGTAAAATTGATCAGATTTTGAGCAACGGAACATGAACATTATATTACATAATTGTTATTGTATATTTATATTATATTACTATATTATATAGTAGCTTGCGATATCATGTATACTGTATAGGACACTGAATAAATATAAAATGTTAAAAGTATAAATATAAATATAAGTATAGAATAAATATAAATGTTATATTTAAAATGTTAAATATAAAATATAAAAGAAGTAGTCTATTTCTTATTGTCATAAAAAGTACATTAATTAATTGTAAGTATAGAATGTAATCCATGTTAATGATGGTGTTTGGAAATGTTTAGTAACTTAATTTTACTTTCAATTAATTTTTTGAATAATTATTTCTGTAAATAAATTAACTTCATAACATGAATACTTTACATAATAAATTATATTTCTTTGAATAATCTTTCTCTAATTGGGGGGGGGGGAAATGAGTCTACGAATAGGGGCGCACGGGGAATACTTGCATTGGGGCGCAGTCAGACTAGTTACGCCACTGGAAAAACTTAACTTTTTCATCATAATCATACTCTGATCGAGAAACTCCGACTATTCATCGGGTATTGCTTATTTTGTACACCACATTTAGGTAATGGAATTAGAACGTCTATTCAATAATCGGCAATGAATTAAGAGCAACGTACTTGGGTTGATGATTGTTTGCTGGCATTCATCGCTTGCATTCCTGTTACATTGATTCACTGTTTATGAATTTTTGTCGGTGATTTCATCTCTGGTTAATTACTCTTCGATGGATTTCACACAGGGGAAAATGTTGTTATCGAAGATAGTATTCCAATTGAAATTCTTGGAAAATACACGTGCCCTCGTTTATTCTAGTATTTGAACAAGAGGACCCGAAACAATAATTTCGCTGAGCTGAATCGTAATTATTGTAACGATTGTCGTCATTGATGAAGTAACAATATACCAGAGATAATCCATTCGTTGGTTAGTCTATGGTACTACCCGTGGCGAAGCGTGGTATACTTATTTGGTCATCGCCGGGAATATTTCCTATAGGAAATGACCCGGCGATGACCAAATAAGTATAGGCCTACCACGCTTCGCCACTAGGTACTACACAAATTTCTGGCTGAAATTCAGTCCAGCAACATGGCAATGTGATTCATGCCAAGCTAGAACCATAAATTTTATTCAATTTGAGCCAAAAGAAATAAGTTGCATAGCCAACCAGCTTTAGAAGTTAGTATGGAAATAGCTGATTGTACAGTAAATAGCTGATTATACAATCATGTAAAGAAACATATTGTGATACAAATTATTTTAAATGGAAACACAATTATTTGCACCAATTTGGTTTTATCTAGATATACATTTAGTGTCTACGGCACAATAATATTATATTCATCCATACATTGAAAATATCATAATGAGAGAGGAATTCATTACTTTCTCTTTCAAAACTGCTTCTATCAAAAATTTAGATCAAACAATCCAGTGGTTTAACGATCGTAATATTGACGACCGTCGTGTCGTGTTGTGTGAAGAATTCTAATGTCAAAAAAATCATTTTTCCTCCCTACAACTCAACAGCTGTCTGCCCCTGGATTCCATCAATAGACTGCCACCACTTTTACCTGTAGCATCGTCATCATTATAAATAAAGGAGCACCAGAACACACAGCTGTTCACCATTCGAATTCCGGTTTATTGGGTTTGGTTGGGACACATTCTTCCCTGTAATTCAGAACGACTCCAAAAACCGATAGGACCGCATGTCGTGAAATACCAGCCTCCACCTGATGGGGATTTTTTCCCTATATCAAGTTACAAAACTAGCAAAATAGCGGTGGATCTTCCACATCAGTGCTCGCACAAGCAAAACTCTTTTCAACATGAATGATTGCTTTATAAACAAACAACTCTTTTTGCACCCCTTTCGCTGATAACAATCAGACGTTGGGAAGGAGAGTAGAAAGCATTTTTTTACATTAATCAATAAAGTTTTCTTTCTATCTCTTATTTCTCTCCAAATCATTTTCCCCGTTATGGTTCAATATTCTCGTATAATTGATAGCTGTCAGTTTCTTTCCTCAACTTTTTCCGCTTTCCTATATTATTCCCTATAGGCTAATATTTGCTATTATTATTTCTTTCGTTATTAACTCTTCATTTGCTCTGTAAGTTAATTTCAAGCCATCAGTATTGTTTCATCATTTATTGTGTTTTAATACTGTATCTGTATTGTATTATGACATTATAATATGATAATATTGTATTGAAATTACGTCTGCTGAAAAACCTACGAGCTCAGAAAGATACAACACGGTTATTGATCATTCTAAATCAAACTGAACCAAAGTCTTGAATGGAGGATAATCTATTTGAAATCCAGTCATACGTTGCATGATAAACTAGATTTAAGTTTCAATATCGGGGTACCGAGCTCTGCTCGGGGGTAGGCCTACAAAGGCACAGGAATGGAAATTTTAAAGGAAAAAAGGAATGAAATTAAACAATTTTCCAAGTACAGCCATCAGTCTCATGCACTGAATCATCATTGCACTATAAAAAAATCAATCTCAGCTTTCGAAATATTATGAATAATCGAGTTTGAATGCATATCATTTGAAAAATCGCACTTAAAAAATTTTGCTTCATAGAAATAATAATATGGGTTGATATAGTAGGATCATTTTAACTCGTCAGAAAACAGCTGATTTAACGTCAGTAAACGAGCGTACATCTATCAGCTGTTTTCTGACAATTTAAAATATTCCTGCTACAACAATTTTTAGCTCAGCTGTTTTGATGAACTCTGACGATTTTTCTCAAATAAATAAAAACAGATCACATGGCTAACTTCATGCCTCAAATTCAAAAATAACAATACAGTACAATATGGAATATTTTCAAAATTTCTAATTCCTTTTAATTTTTTATAGATAAATAAAAATCAGAAATAAAAAGGGGAATAGGAGCAGCTTATGTGTTTCGATATTTTTCTCAATTCTAGTAATGGAACCGCTGGTTTTACCAAAAAAGTTAAGACGGAAAATTGTTTCTTCTGTCAGCTGATTCTCTGTCACTGTTTCAGCAGCTGAAATAATAATCTTGTCTCACTCACACACTCACTCGCTCTCACTCTTTCTCATCATTTACAGCCGACGGAAATTTCTTTCTTTTGTCAGCTGATTCTTAAAGGATCGGTTTTTCCTTTTTAAGGTCCTTCAGCGAGTTATCCCAGGGATGAGACCCGGCGCAAACGAATTTTTGTATCACAAACCTCCTATATTCCAAATTTCGTCAAAATCGTTAGAGCCGTTTTCGAGATCCGTCGGACATACAAACATATAAACATATAAACATATAAACATATAAACATATAAACATATAAACATATAAACATATAAACATACAGAAATTGCTTGCTTAATATAATAGGATAAAAAGTTACTTCGTTAAATCTTCCTTCAATTTCTAAATGAATAGCATAGTGATTTTATCTCTAAACTTTTTCTATTCAGCAGGTTTCAAAGCTTGAAGTGCTTAAAAACTCAAAATGAAGTTTTTATATGGCAAAAAGTATGGATTATTGACTAGTAAATACAGTACTTCATTTTCTTAATTAGTATATTTTTCTCTCACATTTTTGTAAGAGAGTAGCAACAGACTAGTACTTAGTCTGAAACTAATAAGCTATTCAATTTTAACTCATATTGTTAATGTTTTTGAAGAAAGCTTGACCTATTAATTTACCCTTCTATGTTGAGTGAGAAATATCAATAGAAAATTTTTAACATTTACATACAAACATTAAATTCCCTCAAACGAGAATGTCAATTCAAAATACTGTGAAGGATGGTGAAATCGAAAGTGGATAGCATTAGGAACAATATGAATTGATAATTAGTAAATCAATAGCAATGTCAACAGTCTCGAACTGTGGCTTGAATATAATCGACAAATGATTTATAGGTTGGCGAAACATTCTGAACGATTGTTTACCGTTGTGGATGATGAATGTCGGAGGTCGAAAGCCGATGCCGAATAATTCATCTATCTTGAAATTCGGTACACGATGGATAGTGGAACGCATTCTAGCGAAATCCATCAAAATGTAACGGATATAAATTGCCGGCATGGCGAATTGAAATTTAATTAGGTTAAGTAGGAGTATCAGAACAGTTTATATGATTTTGAACAGTGCCGGTGCCTGTGCGTGTCTATTGATAGGGTTTCATTTCGAGTGAAGTCAGTGGAAAGAACAGTGCGATCTGTTATCCAATGTCATAGATTGGGGTGTGCTGTCCTGAATGTCGGTGTTTCCATGATTGCCTCAGCTATCACAACAACATCATGCTCTATCGAACATCAGCCATTTATGTTTTGTTTCTATTAATATATGGACTCTGCTCTCCGATCCGAACAGTCAGAATGCATTATCCGAGTCGTTCATCTGCCTAAACATCAATAAACAATATTCGACTGTAGGTCGACGAACAACCTTCTGCTGATTATTTATCACCCTACTCAAATTACAGATCCATCTCTACGTGTAAAAAATATTCCTTTGAAAAAATAACCTAACACTCTTCAATCATCATACCAAAGACTTTCAGAATACTCATATATAATACAGGGTGATCGTAAAGTCGCGCAACCCAATGTTTGAAGCCGTGTAGGAATGACAGGTAAATTTGTAAAGTATGATTTGCATATGGGAATTTTTCGTCCAGTAGTACAGCAGGTGGATGCACTGCCAGATCACGCCATCGGGCGACAATTAGCCAGAAATCAGTTTGTTTGTTCAGTTCAATGTCTGTTACGCAAGAACAACGTATTTCTATCGTTTCGAGTTACTGTGAATCGAAATCCCACACAAAGTGTCAGGAACATTTCTCCAATGCCTTTCCAGATGCTAAAGTACCAAACAAATCGACCATATATGTCGTTTGTTTCATCGTTTTCGGGATACAGGTAGCGTGAATGACCGTAATCGTACCGGCCGACCAAGTGTTTTGACTGACGACAGACTGCAGACGATAAGTGAAACGTTCATTCGTTCTCCAAAAAGTCTCTTCATAAACTTTGAAAGAAAAATCAATAACACATTACAGCTTTTTAAGACTGTTATCATTTTGGGTTGCGCGACTTTACGATCACTCTGTAGTTTCCTATCGTCTTTGATCATACTAATATCCTTCTATGTATAAGATGAATCGAATTTCTTTATCCAATTATATACGAACATATCCATCAAGGTATGTTGGTAAATCCACCTACCTTGCGTATCCATCTTCTTCACATTCCTATTTATCCTTACAACATCCTTACAAACTTCTGAAACTCATCACCAATTTCATCAGATAACACTACTGATATAGATACTGATAACACGCACTGATTATACATAGATCTAACATTTCTGTTATTTTCCATAATTTATTAGAATATTAAAAAAGAATTTAAAAAAAAAACTTCAACAGAACATAGGCTATAATAATACACAACTAATTTTCAACTGTTGTCTTCAATCTCAAGAAAGCTCCGTTGAAAATTGTTGATAATTTACTTCTGTGGAAGTAGTGAACGCATTTCAGGTAATGAAGACACGAAAAGAGAGAGAAGATCGTCTTAGAATTGCATCATGAGCATTGAGAGACTGTGATAATACTATAATAGACATTGCAATACCTGAATCGTTATTCTCCCATTATGAGCAAACCGTTATCATCTCACGCATCATTTTTGTAATTACGAAGATGCAACCTCTAGCCCATGATGAGAAATAAAATCAATTTTTCCTATGCACACCTGGACTTGTTCTTGATCTGTTGTGTACATAGATCAAAATTGGAAGTTATCTATTTTTCGAAATTACTGAGTGTAATTTTTGAGAAATTATCGCTTGAACTCGCCTTGCACATGAGTATTCCAGCCGTCTATAACGATCTCACAACTCATCTTCTAAAACAGGTTTTGTCATCACCCAATGTGCAAGATCACAATGTTAATTGTCTTGGGTGAATTTCTTGTTATTTCAGAAGAAGCTCATAGAGAGATAATGAGTCGAACTACCTCTCTAAAGCTGAGGACACTCTGCTGAGTTGTTATCTGGATGGTAGATGGTTTATGTATAGCTCAAACAAATTCCATGATAACAGAATATGTAGAAAATTATCAGGGCCCTCTCGATAAACTGTTTTAACCATCCACCATTCACCAACTACCCACCTGTTTACCTGCACCCGGTTCAAGGTTGGAAGAATGATATATGATGGATAAACGAAGGAACGATGGCAGCGCTAGTGTGGTAAAAGTTGAAATTAAAAGGCCAAATCTATTCTGAGTCCTGGGGGGGGGTCTTAAGGGTAACGGAACCCCAATACTAAAAACTTCTTGGGAAGTTTCACCACAAGGTAATGCAAGGTTAATCCATGGCTCTGATCATGCTTCGCTAAGTTGAGCTTCGTCATTGATGGGTTAAAGTTTGCTCAAACTTCAATAACAAAAATATTCTTGAGAAGTTCATCTTGTGATGTTAAGGGATGAGATGGACTGAATTCCAGGAATTTTGGGAGTTTGTGTAAATTTAATCTTGATGGAATTTTGAGTACAGGCTTTGATGAATATAATATTAAATTAATCACTGTTCCCATATTCTTCTGCTTTCTGCTGTAAATTGAATTAAAATTCACAGAATTTCACTTCGATTCTGAATGTTTTTCAGATTGGTTTCTACTTGAGTAGCAAATTTGACGTCTAGTGGGATCGGACTTAGTGTGGTGGTTATGGATAACGACATTCGAATGCGAATGATGGAAAAGTGGTTAGTTTAGAATATGAAAAACATTCTTAGTAAGAGCAAAGTATTTCGATTGGATTGAGCTTTTTGAGAGTTGAGCTGCTCTTGAGCAAGTTTCCAGCAAATGTTTTGTACCCGATCAACGTGATTGGAAACGTGTTATATCATGCTTTTTTAAAATCAAAGTTATAAATCATCATGTTTGGTTCTCAATATTGTTTGATGAAGCAATAAAAAAATCATAGAAATTACAATAGGTCAATTACAATCACAACTTGATTAGAAAGCTACATTGATATTTTCCAGAGAGAACAAGCAAATTTGTTTACGAAGCTATTTCAGTATATTTTTTGGCATACATGTTTGTGCTACCCTATTTATAACAACCTACTAAAAAAGTGGTCGTCACTCAAAATAACAAACTATGTTTCCCTTTGAGCCCTTGACTGGACTTCCAAAACAAAGCTGAGGTTGAAAAATATTCACGGCCGTTGTTTCCACAGTACACAAACACCTTAGACATTCTCATAATACGCTTTTGTAGAATAGAGAAATCGAATATGCGTCAACTCCAATTGACGCCTTGAAAAATGAGCCTGTCAAGATGTTAAACTGCTATAGAAAAAAGTGGGATAAGGGATTTTCTGAAGCAAAGTCTCTGGCTGCCGCACATTCTTTGTAACTTTCCAGATGAAAGCTTCACCTATGAACAATTCCGTGACAGAATGCCATCAATAACATTTTTCCACGCAAATAATGGTTCCGACCACGTCAAGGCTAGTTGCCGGTTATTCTTCAAATTGATAGATATCGTTAAATTCTATCCTTGCATTTGTCTCTCTAATGTTGACTCATAATATTGAGGAATCGTGATTTGGCCCACGCATGGAACATGAAAAACAGTGAATGACATCGCAATTGATTGGGAAGTCTATACTCCAAAATGAAAAAAAATAGATTAGAGAAATAGTTGAAAAAAACCCGCAGAAATAACAATAGAAAAGAGTCGATTGATTTCAAATATTACATATTTGCTCAAATCAATCGAATTAAGTTTATAACAAAAATTCGCACAGTTAATTTATTACAATTGATCGCACAAAAAACTCATTGAAAAATCGCACAATTCTATAATAAAACATTATGTCCCCTGTAAACTAATTATAATTAACTAATACAGTAAGTTAAACGTAATTATTAAGATAACTTAAAAATTGTGAGTTTAATTAACGTAATCATTGAATTACTTTCAACATGTTGATCTGAATGTAATGTTTTGTTGGCTTATGACAGGGTAGGACATTCTAGTATTGATCCTCATCATTTATAGGTAAATCGGAAAAATAAAAGAGAATTTTGAGTACACCTTATTAGACAATTTTTTCAGGGTGAATTTCTTTTATTATTTATATTTAATTGGGCGATGAGATTCTTATCTCCTGTCTCTTGATATAAACCAATTCCATAACGTGGAATTTCCAAAATTGAAGAAAAGCATCAGAAAACGGTTGTTGAAGGTGGTGGATATAGGTGGAGGGGAGATTCAAGAAAAAATCCAGCGAAAGTAAGAGCAACTCAAGAAAAATTGGTGGGCTGTATGAGCCTTCGGTGTGGAACAGTTTATGAGGGGTACTCTGCGTGGGGGGGGGAGGGGTATTGATGACTTCCTGCAGAAAGCGTTCATGACCTTGGTGGTTGGGGGTGACGAAAAACAGGAAATACTTTGGTACAGCAGAGCCTGTGATCGAGAACGTGGGGCTTTCCTGAAAGCTGCTTGACAGGGCTTTCTGCTTTTTGGTAAATTTGGCCAAAAAGGGGACCCAAGCTTAGATCAAAGTGCACAGGCGCATATAAGTGCTTCAAACAGCTTCTACCAGAGGTGGAGCTCGACTCGGTATTAGTCATTTTGGTGATGCTGACTCATAGGGAATATAAGTCCGGTCCGTTACAACAACTGTTGTATTTCATGATCAATAGTGAGTGCATGTTCCTGAATCAGCAATGTGTGCCTCATCTGAGCAACCTACAAAGAGCAGCGAGGACAAGCTCATCTCAATTTTCTATTTTTAAAATAATACATTCTGGATAAAATATGTAGGGAAAATATTGATAGAAGTCTTATACTTAAAGTCTTTATAGAGGCCTCCAGCTCTGTTCTATGATTGCACTAAATTTTTATTTACTGCACTTGATAATCTATTATTCTTATGAAGGAACAAATATTATAATATTGATTGATCCCAATGTCTTCGTTTAATTCAATGGCAGTGATAAGAGAGAACTGAGAAGAATATTTCAAAAGAGAGTTATGAAAATGAGCTCTATACTGAATGTCCTTATTCATTTCAACTTTAAATCAATATTGTGATACTGCAGAAATAAATAATAACTTCATAATACGAGTCACAGCCAATAGGCTGTAGGGCCTAACTACTAGACCTCCTCATTTTAAATTAATCCTAGAGTTGAAATCTCTCTAGCTACCGATGGGAAAATATTCTAGAAAGCGTTCTGAAAAGGGTGTGATAGAATTTCTCCAGGGCGGTAAAATTTCTCACAGCTATTTCACTTGATGCAATAAAACAACAATAGAACATTAGTATTATTTTCGCATTGCGTCAAAGGCTGTAATAGCGATCACAAACGTAACCTAGGTCTATAAATGTGATTAAAGTGTGCAATGAATTATTGCACTATTGTGCAACTCCAGAAATAATGCCTGTTTAACCAGCTTTGATTAAGTAATAAACAGATGACTTGACTGTAATATGTATTATAATCCAGATTTAAATGATCTGATAAAAACAATGGGAACAATTGGAATAAATTTCTAAATTTATTTTTGATCCTATCAGAAGAAAAGCCGCTATAAATTATATTGTCAATAATTCATGCATTTTTGAAGTGTATGTAATGCTTACTAATGAATGGCTCAGTGATCAGTGCAGCGTAATATAAATAACATTTAAAATTAGTATTTTAGTACCATGTAAAAAGAGTTTTAAATTTGAAATCGAGAGGTATTATCACTGCTTTAAGTTCAGAATTAGCTTTAGAATCTGAATAATGAGTAAATCAACTTTTAATGTACATAACTATAAGGGTAATAATTATTTTTGTACTCCCTCACAAAAAAACTTGAACTTTATCAGGTTGAATATTTTCCCTCAGCCTATTCTTGTTTTGGGCATAATCCAATGGAAGATAAATTTCAATTTATTCTTTTGTTTAAGAGTATTAATTCGAATATCCTTCAATAATTAATGATGATTATCATTATAGCTAAAATGACAGATAACCCTGGAAGGCTTAACTGTAATCTATTTAAATGTTCTAATTTATCCAACAAACATCTGAAGTGTTACCAACATTTCTTAGCTTTTTTATAATTTATGATGAGAGTTCATCACATTTTGTTCGCGATGAAGCTCTCGATGGTAAATTACAGAAATAAAATGATTTTTCAGATTTACTTTCATAATTATCTTGACCACATTTCACCTTGAAAAATCAAATAAATTATCGACACGCTTTCCAGGTTGAAGAAAATTGATTCACATTATGCTGTATATAGACACCACGAGATTACGTCATTGCAGAAATCGGAAAAATTAGATAATTTCCAGATTGTAATTTGAGGCCCTATATAGTAATAGTACTAGTAAGCAATATAATTGGCACAATTCGCTGACATATGTAAATAAACAGAACAACTGGATTTGATATCGACTTGGTTATTGTTATTTTCAATTTCCTTGTTGTAACTTCCTAGACAAGAACAAAGATGATCACGTACCGTAACGATTTTTTAGTGTAATCGCTTGACCTAGAAAAAAGTTGAATATGTCCTGCGCAATTATATGAGTAATACCTACGCTCAACTGTTTACATTTCAACTATATTCTGATAACGTTATCATGCTTATCTCTTTTTTTCTATTTCTTTTGTTTTTGAGACTCTAAAAAACTGTTTGTCATAGTTCTCAATCAAGGTCTCTGACTAATACATGAACGTTTCCACGGAATACTGTTATGACAAACAAACAATAAATTTGTAATCTCAAAAAGAAAATATTTGAAAAATTGAGTTGATTTAGAAACAAAACAAACTGGTAACCTCGGTCTTTCGTGGTTTGGAATCAAATATTGATATTTTCAACAGCTTGGGTAGGTGATACCCTGAACAATTTTGTAAAATACATAATACATTAATTTTGTTTATTTCATTTAAAAAATCTCTAGGAATCATTTTTTCTTCTTTTGGTATTTTATAGAGGATACTTCATTAAGGATGGCATAATTCATCGAGGAAAAGTAATAATTCAGATTTCCCTGATCATAACCCCACTAAAGTAAATAACTAAAGTTAAGTAAACTGGCGAAATAAATAGAGTTTCTAAGCTTCTATCTATCACATAGTGCCAGTCTGCATTGTTCAATGATCAAAGATAGTCAATCTATCAAAGGTAGCCCAGCGGAAACGCAATGCCAATTCATACCATTGGCATCGGTGGGATACGTCACAGCTCAACATCCAATAGGAACTCACTAAAAGAATTCTATGAAAAAAATGGAGTAGACTATTTGGATACCGCTATTTTCGCGCCGTAGCTACATCTGGCCCGTTGGTCTAGGGGTATGATTCCTGCTTTGGGTGCAGGAGGTCCCGGTTCAAATCCCGGACGGGCCCGAATTTTTTTGTAGATTCATATAAACTTAAATCGTTGTCTCATTACAATATTAGTGAGAAATAATAAAAAGTCAAATTATTGAACACTATTTCTGGGAGAAATTAGTTTATAGCATTATATTTTATATTATTTGCACATAATACATTATTTCTCTTTTTATCTTGTAACTAGGTTTTCACTTTCACTTTGTAGGCTACTGTAATACTACAATTCATCATGTTACTTACCACTCCACATCTACAATCACTTGAAAACAATTATGAAACTTTATTTACAATTTTAGAAAGTACTGGAAATGAATTTAAAAAAAATTATATCTCAATAAACAATGGTCCAAAAATGTACAACATTCACAAGAAATATATTGAGAAATTAGTCCTTACAAGAATAGCCTATGCGGGAGTTGCCATCAAAATATAGAATATCTGAATATTTTTAGTTAACAATAATAAAATAATATACTCATGAATTATTGAATATACAAGCAACAGAACTCAGAAATGATGCAAAATAGATGCAAATACTTTTCAATAGAGTATCCTCAAAGAGAAAACGGTCATTATTAAATCCCATGCGAAATCAGATAATAATGATTTATATCATAGTTCTAGATCTATTTCCCATCTCTGTCACAAATTCCTTGTCACTCATTTTTCCCCTCTCTCTATCACACTCTCCCTCCCCCACACACACACACACTTTCTCCCACACTCTTTCTCTCTCCCTCTTTTGAAGCCACGCTTCAGGCACTTCACAAGGGAATTACTCTCGGCGTCAGCGTGATCTCTGAATTCAATTTACACAAGCCGTTCATGAATTTTAATGAGGATAAGAACAACTACGGCCATGTATCAACACAAGATGAGGTCGTATCAACAAATGAATACTGGACAATCATGAAATTCGCTGCTGTTAAATTTCTCTCAGAGATGCGATTTGACAGAATGTTCCATGTCCAATATGGATTTTGAACTTTTAACTCCATAAATTTCAATACCTGATAGATATTAGTAATGAATGGTAATTGAATGGGGGAATATGACAGGTTCATTGGAAATTATGGAGAACTCTAGACTCGAGTTACCTAAAAGTTATTATTAATCCATCAGTTGATTAAAACCTTACAGTTTCATTTATCAATCTGATAAATAGGTGTACTTCCAATAGTGATTTTTTATTACTAAGAGCAAAATTTGTAAATAAATCTCATTATCTGTAAGTGGACGATTATAATTGAATTGTTTTAATTGATTACAACTGATATTATTAGAAAAATATTATTCGAGGGATTAATGTGTTTTTTAGAAATACAGTTTATCCAGATTACTCTCACAAGATCAGAAGGCTAATGAGTTATATACTAATTGTTTCAACATACGTTGAGTACTGCTATCACAGTTTTTTTTATGTAATATCACTGTTTTTTTTTCTTCCTTTCTTCTGAGTAATAATATTGTTATCCCAGGAGCGGGATATACATGGACTTAAACTTTTTATTAACATGGCTGTGATTTGTATTTTGTGACTATTATTCTAAATGGGTTGTATTATGAGTATTATGATTTTCAATTATTGTATAGTGTACTACATTTGTTGTATATTGTAATGAAGGTAAATGCTTCTGAAGATCTCAGAAGCGGTTACAAAAAAATTACTATGTATTACCAAAGATAATTTGAATACTTAATTAATAGTTTCCTACCGTCTTTGGTATTACTGTTAGCGGTTAGGTCTATTCTATAATTATATTATTCATTCCTATACTTGTTCATGGAGAACGATCGATTATGAACTTATTAATTTTCATGTATTCATCTTATTCAAACCTTATTTGGAAATCGACATGATTATTTGTCAATAATAAATTGAGATCTGTTCAATTTTTTAATAAGAGCTCTTCGAAGAACCGATCTGATTCAACAATAATAATAATTGACAAAATCTTCAACTTCACCATTCATTTGGAAACTGTTAGTTGATGAAATAATGACTGATACTATATAGTTTCAAATTTTGTAATTGATAGTGATATTATTACTTGCGTGAGTGAAGCGCGTTCGAACTTTTCTTCTAGTCTATCAATACTAGATGTATTTCAGTTAATTAAAATTTGATAAATAAAAAGAAATAAGAATGGTTTGCTACATTATATAATTCGTTTTTAATGTATTATAATGCGCTTTAAAAAACATTATCAATCACAATATTCTGGGAAATGAAGAGAAATCGTCGAAGTTTTCTTTAATTTCCGAAGTAATGATTGTCCGAAGAAATGGATGCTTTACTTCCAAAAAATTGAGGAGTGCGCCCGGCATACAGCTAGAGAAAAGTTGTGCAACGTTCAGGAAGCCATTCCAAAGAGCTGTTTCATCTGCGGAGTGGGAAAGCAATGATTTTCATGAGCAATACTTTTTCTCACTAGCTAGCTGTTAAAGGAAAATGTCGTGCTGAAAGGAAAGTGGCCATTAAAAGTTATTCGAGTTTGGTATGTCTGGGCACATAGTTCGAGTTCTTGGGTTAGTCGTGAAAGAAGTATTGGGTTCCAACCCTTTGGCACATTTCAATGTCGGAATGAGTGCTGGTGTACCTGTTTCCACCCTCTGTGGTTTCACGTTTTTTGTGACATCCTGTTTTTGTCACCAGACCTCACCTATTCTCATTAATTTCTCTGACATCAATTACCACCTACATGTCAACCCTCGCCTTCAACCCTATAGAATAGTTTTTACAGCCTGTCTATTCAACTTCATTTTTTAAAAGTGAACTGAAATCGACGAATACTTCACTAGAAGACTAGCATTGAAAAATATTATTTTAGTTCATGAGATTATTAGATTAATGGTTAGCCCGAATGAAAAATATCATTATAAAAGCCCAAGATAGATATTTAATTTTGTCATTGACAATCTGTCCTATAACAAATTAGCCTATGATTGCAATCATAGGATATTGGATATCAGAGCCAGCGCATGGCTATTAGCTTTCCAATTTATTTCGAATTTAGAGGTAAAGATGGCGAAATAATCGTTCAATAGTATGTATACTGTAAGTTATTTGATGTTATTTTTTTATAAATATCAATTTATTAAGTTGTGAACTCCGTAGGATATATTATAATGTATTCCACTATATTATAATGCGTCAGTGAATTTTTTTACATTATTGACCTATAATTTCATTTATCTCAATTACCGGTATCAATAATTCTCGAAGTATGTTAAAAGTTTTAGATTCCCTATATTCTTATTTCTGAACAAACCAATTTTGTTCATTATTTTACAACATGTTTAATCACTAATTTACATCAACTTGATCTATATTGAGTCCGTATTATTGTGTACTCTGACCTCAGCAATAGACAATCGAATGACTCTGAGCACAGGGCCATTTTGTATATATATGCAGAACCCTCTTTGATACCAAGGAAGAAGAATAATTATAGGATTTTAAAAGTCTATTAACATCATGCTCATCGTTGGTTACTCATATACAAACCAGCACATAGAAACCAAAGATAGGAAATGACTTGAAATTCAATTCACCAATCAAAATCTCACCAGCAACTTTTCGAATGCAAAAATAGCGGCCCCGACCCAACTAGGATATTGATGATGATGATGGTGGTGTTGCTGATGATGATGATGATAATGTTTTTGCATGATTACGAATGAACAGAACAGGACGTGCATAGGTGGTCGTTGCGTGGTATTGTTATTTTGTGTGCATGTTGATGATGAGAGGAGTGGGTAATGTTTAAACGTATGCACACGACCAGTACGTGTATAGTATAGGTGAATGTTAACAGCGACATTGACAGTATAAATATTATCCGGCCAATAAAATAGATAGTTTGAGTGCTGGCTACGTTCATACATTATATATTTATACATTTTAGACCTACTGTGTGAATTATTCATGTACCTCAAAAAACATAACGGTAAGTTTCGTTTGCTGTCAGATTGTAGTGTGTGAGTGCGTGTTCAGAATGCATTACAAGAGACGGGGTATAATTTTGGATGCTCAATGCGCCTGTGTGTGAATGTAGGCCTATGAATGTGTGAGAAGAGTGATAGCTTACGTCAAGTTGTAGTTGTGTATCATGTCATCCAGTGGCGTATCATGTCACGTCACAGAGTGGCGTATCACACTCACAGTCAGGCTGTCTAGCACTTGGAAGCCTGCTAATTGATCTAGGACTGCAGGTTATCGAAGGCATTCCGTTCTATGCGTCATAGAGCGTGTGAGTCATACTCCTGTCAAAGATCCACGCATTTTACTATCAGACATCCTATCACTGGGATAAAATCTGACTCACCTGAGGCATTCAATAAACTTCTCTTTTTCTCTCTCCTCATGCGATCCTTATCTTCTATCTCTGTTCATTCAATTCTCATGCTATGAATTTTAACAGTTTATGGGTTTTAACAAATCTTCATCTCTTCTTTGGCATTTCAGCTACTTTTTTATTTTATACTTTTATTACTCACTTACCATTCATTTTTGAATTATAATGATAGTCATCACTTCTCAATCTTCAAATTCCCTTCTTCCTCTCCTTCTTTTTCCCCTTCTTACTCTTCTTCTTCTTCTTCGTTCTTCTTCTTCTTCTTCTTCTTCTTCTTCTTCTTCTTCTTCTTCTTCCCTCTCTTTTTTCCCCTTATCTTCTTCTCTCCTTCCAAAAATCCATTTCGCCTAATCCTTGAAAACTGAAGAAGAGTGTGGAGAAGAAGAAGGAGAAGAAAGTGAGGAAGAGGGGTCGCGACAAATTCTTTCCCTTCTTCTTCTCACTTCTCTTCAGTTTTCAAGGATTAGGCGAAATACACCTGTTCCGGTTTCAAAGGATAACACTATTCTTATAATCTGTCTCTACTGTCTGTTAAAGTGTTCATCTCTTTTTTCAACTACTATCGGAATCCATTCTATACTATCTGCATTCTGAAAGTCTTCTCTAATTTGCTGCTTAGCCTACTTCTCAGTGCATACATCTTGTAGCTCTGATTAGCTCAGTGACCCTTTAATCCTATCTACAAGATTAATCTCAGTCCGCAGAAGTAAATAAACTCACGCAACACAACTGTTGATTATCGAACAACTAAAATGTCGATTGTCGAATGAAATCCACATGGATCAGTTTGTAACAAGCAGTTCAGGCTACAGGGAACATGTGAACAGTGATGGCGATCATCAGATAACCATCCTTCTATCAACTGTCAGTGGGGATTAACGGTCATCCTGTCAACAAAAACATTCATCCTCAATTCCAGCCACCAATCAACTCTGCAACTGCAATCGACTCGCAATATTTGTTGCCTTCTGTTTTGACGCGAGAACAGTGTAACAATGTTATTGGACAGCACACTACGGATTTGACCCGTTCTGTTTGGAACAAACTCGCGATTTTATTTAGTTGATTGCGTCAGGCCGAATTGGCTGATATTCATGGAGTTCAAAATATCAGAGAAAAATTACATTGTAGCCAACAATTCTTGACAAAATGTATCGTATAAATTGGAAGAGAAGCAGTTTTGGTCATAAGTCTGTTGTACTCTCCGTTGTAAATTATTGAATTATGAGATATTATACTGTACGATTACACAAACAGTACAGAATTATGTAATGTTATATCATCTCACTCAATCACATAATTATTATCTCTTCAAAAACAAAAGAAGAACAATTTTAGAATTTTCAAATAAGTTCACATTAAATAAAATTGCAAAGAAACACACCAAATACACTTCTAGTCGTTTTTAAAGGAAAACACGATTCAATCCGAATGAAACAGCTGAATAGCAAGCAGTCTATCATAATGTTGGTTCATTGAACCTTTAGCAAATGAGAACCAGCAATTTTGATGTTGAATGAATGGCTTTTTATCGAGCTCGACTTGTATAGGATTGTCAACCATCTGTTGGGCGAAAACTGTTTCGGCAGCCTTCTGCTCTGCTTGCGTTATTGTTTATTGCTAACTGGTCGATTGCGTGATTGACTACAATCGTTACAACTGTCAGACTCTTTTATTAAGAGGGTATTTTCATCAAACAGCCCTTTCTTTTGAATGGCATTCTAGTAGGAATATTATTATACAAAGTGAAACGCAGGCATGCATCCACCTGTGACAGGTGGGATGTGGGATTGGTGGGTTCAGGCGGAAGATCACCGCTCAAAAGTGTTTCAAGTCTTCAATTTCGTTTAGGCTCTTCCACCTGCTGTTCTGGTTAGTATAGAGGCTGCTGCTTCACATCGAACCGGTCTTCTAGTCATTGATCTTCATTATAAGCATTGCGTAATGTCAGGTGCAATGTTGAGTAGTATTTGGCAATACCTGTTGAAAGGTGCCAACAATACTCGAAACTTGAATATTTTGACATTTTAAAGAACTTGTTGCAGCCTTGAGCCTTGTTTTTGATGATATTTTATTCAGATAATTCATTATTATACTGTATCCTGTTTGGTCTACATTAGATAGTTCTGAAAAGTCTCTATGTTATAAATAAAGTATAGAATGGTATGGTATGGTAATTCAGGTCTATGCAATATGCTTCTGAAAAATGCAATTTTTTATACATTTATCATTTTGAACGTTGATAACAAAGATTATTCTTGGTGAATTATATAGAATGATGAAAATTACAAATTAAATGACGAGAACAAAAACAATTATTGTTTTTGACGATACAAAGTTACTACCTACACAAATAATACTTGAAGTGATGGAATAAAAACATTGGTGACATACTTAAACTTAAAAATTATTATATATTATATTCACAGTGATAGCAAACAAACATTGATGAATCACCAACATTGATGCGTGCTTTCTCAGCAAGTGTATGCAAGTTTGAAAAAATTAACACACTATAAGAAAATTCTTTTTCAGTTCAAATACACTAACTTGGTCTTTAAGGAGGTCTACTTAAAGGAGTAGAGAATTATTGTTGAATAATAAATGTTGAATAAATTGCATTTATCGATTCGCAGCAATAAAATGCTTATAATGAGTTAGTTGTTCCACCAGCAAGTTCAGTGGGTGAACAGTCTATAAGGAATAACATTTTTTCTCAGTTCAAATACTTCCTAGACCTTGAACAATGATTTAAAGATTTGATGTCCAGCAGTAAGATGATATCGAACTGTGATGCTGCAGCTACTAAAACAAACTGGATGATTACTTAACAGGCCACCTAAATTACACTGGGATTTCGGATTGAACTAGTCATTACCAAATAGTGATACGTCACAGCTGTTATCAGGCTGATCGAATTTGATTCAGTAATAGGTGGAAAAAATCGAGCTGTTTTTTGAGATAATGCTGATAAAAGCTACTTGACAGAGAAGCGATTGTTAGGAGCTAAGTGGGTTAGAGAGAGATAGCTGATGAAGGGGGTGTTTTTTGTTGGCAGACGGTTATTATTATAATTTGTACGATGATGAGCGTGAATTAAATGGAAGTAGTCTCTTTCAGTGTCGAGATTCGTGGAGAGCAGAAAAAGAGTGCTTGTCTTGGTAGTGGAGCAAGAGTGTCTGCAATTGATTTACTACAGGAAATTCTATTTCGCCCCGATCGCCGGTGCATTGGAAAAAAGTCACCTTGAGATTCATGCAAAGCGTTCCAATTTGAATATCGTGGCATGCTGAATTATCGTCGGCGTTTTAATGGCCATTGTATTTCCGTCTGACTAATTGACTTTGACGCACCGTTGTTAATTTTTTCAGGCACCGATCTTCTACGGATTATTATGATTGTTCCAAAGAAGATGAGCTGAGCTTCAAAAGTCATTACTGCCGCTCATCTTCAATTCACTGCTGGCAATCAGAATAACGATTACCATTATGA
This sequence comes from Laodelphax striatellus, assembly GCA_017141395.1. Lineage (NCBI taxonomy): Eukaryota > Metazoa > Arthropoda > Insecta > Hemiptera > Delphacidae > Laodelphax > Laodelphax striatellus. The sequence goes on from CM029530.1 coordinate 10,925,800, forward strand.
AATAAGTTTTTTCAAGAGCAAATCTCTGATCTTTAAATGCTTCTCAACGGAAACAATATTATGGAACTTGGGTATGACGTGTAATGTAACCACGAAATCTGATACATGTGATTTCCTCTTTATTTTATTTATTCAAGAATTGGGAATCAAAATATTTTTTTTTTAATTCGAGTGATTTAGGTTTAAGCAAATAATGATATCGTGATGAGAATAGAATACATTGATAGGTTCTCGATAATGATACATCAATCTGTTTCTCACTTCATTCCTTTTTTCAAGCTATGAAGAAGACCCCCTCTCTATAGATTAAGTCTTATTTTGTCTTTTTTACATTGTTTATCCTTCTTCTCATGAACTTTATAAACAAACTAACGTATTATATTAGTAATGTATAGTAATTAGTGATAGTATGTTAGTATTAGTAATAATATTTAGTAATGTATGTTGTAGCTGATAACATTGTAAGTTACTGTACTTTCTAATGCTATTACTCAGCTCGCTCCCATCTCACAGGCAAGTGCCCATAAGAGGAGCCTCCAATATATTGTTCTTCAAATGTAATTGTTTTTGTTTTGTTATTTTTGGAGAGTAAAGTATTTCAAGAAACTCTCCAATAATATATTGTGAACTCTCCAAAATCACTCCATCAATTATCAAAAAATCGACAGAAAATCTTTCAAAAATTTATACAATATCTTTAAAGAAGTTTCAGAGAACTTTTCAGTGTCTCCTCCCATAAAGAATGTGTAGTAAATTTGAAGAGTTCATCTAGTAATGTAGATTAACATGAACCTTGTTTGTTATACAAAAACCTTGTAAATTTACAATATAATGCTTTATCGATAGATTGACTCTATATTCATGCAATTTAGACTCTGATTTAATCGATTTAATAAAATATCGATGATTGAACCAGGTAAACTTGCGATTTCAATTCAAATTCACGAAGCTCTCAAACAGAAAAATTCGAATTAATTTTCCAAACAGAGACAATGAACGCTTTCTAGACAATTGAACGCATCTGCCTGAGCGGGAAATGCCGGAAAATATGCGTCGCTTAATTTGTGACTGACTCATCGCGGGGGGCTGTTGTGTGACCTACAGTCATAACATTGAAAATATTACTGTCATTGCCATATAACTGACTAAGAGGTGGGCGGAATTGAGTTTTTCTGGAATTTATTGTGCTGTGAGCCGCTCTGACACGAACCTGCCCCCCTGCCCCGTATCTCTCGCATCGTTTCGCTTGCATGTCATTTTTTATTAGCCTGAAAGCATCCCTCATGCTTTACGTTGAATTCAATTGTGCTCATTCATCTTCATAACGTCAATATCCTTTTTATTTTCAAGTACTGTATTATTAATTATTGTTGTTAATTGCTTTACAAAATTCAAAAGAGAAGAAATAAAATTATCCAAGGAATGAGGGTTTTCGAATAGAGTTGATTGTCATATTCCTGAAATTGTTTGTAAATTGCAAAATTGATCATTTTCTAAAATCTATCCAGCTATCTAGCTTATGGCTTTGGTTGGTGGGGAGACCCGAAGGTAGTTCCACCTCGCCGTTAATAACCTAATTCCATTAGGTTGAAGTTTTATTTCTAAAATGACTTAAGCTGGAGTTACTTGGATAAAGAAATTCTCATTACTTTTCTAATTATTGATGTATTGATTGATATAATATACAAATAATGAATTATAAAAATTGAATAATTGATAAATACTGATACTGTACAATGTACATGATAAGGATGACAAAAAATGAAGAACAGCATATTTTGTCCAATATCAGGTAACGATGATAAACTTTTTTTAATGTGGTTTTATACCTTATTTTTCAACATTGTAATAATTATGTAAAATTGGAAAGGGGATTGAACTTGACAAAGAAATTGAAACGTAAAGGTTCATTTTATTTTTGAAATTCTATTGACACATTTTTCCAAATAATGGAATTTGAACTCAAAACATCTCTTCATGGAATAAGGGAATCATTAGAAGATTTTATATGAAATTTGAACTTTTTCACTTTGGAGCATCACATATCCCCCGACACAACAGTGGTAGCTGAAGAAGCATATCTACATAGCTGTGTAGCAGAAGTAGCATTATATAGTCTGAAAAGATAATAGATTACAGAGAAGCACTGAAAGTCACTAAATAATAATTTAACTCGGTCTCACGTAATTTCGGTGAGGTTCTATCACATTATTTATAAAAACAAACAGCTACCACTTTTTCCAGTTATTGCGGCTTTGAATATGCTGTACAGTAGAGAGAAGTACAGTATTTTTCTAAATTATATTACAGCGTAGACTATGTGGGTAAAGAGTTGAACGGCCTCTTAGCGAGAGGTTCCTCCAGTAGTTAATGATAGTCTGAGACATTATGGCAAATGCACTTACCGGAGTAACCATCCAACATGATTTTGTTTCTATTCTAACTTCTATATTAGTATATCATATTTTTTTGTCTGTGATTACGCCAACGCACGAAGTTTGGACAACCACTATTTCCAATTTGCTCACCTTAATGTTCACTTCACGTTTTCACATCTCAGTGTTTAGTTGCCAAAATTTCGAATGTGAGTTCTCGCTCCAAAGATGGTGGTGATTGGATTTACCGTTGAGTTAATCCACAGAGCTAAAGCGGAATGGATTGAAGTGTGAATCGTCATTGAGAAGAAACTAACTTTTATTAGAGAGATTTGCTAATCAAATGGGAAGTATTTTTATGACAATATTGAATAAATAAGAAGTAATTGAACGAAATTCCTTATTAATAATGCTATAAATTCTTACTAGCTATTATTCTGTTGTCAATATTCGCAGAAGCGGAAGTCTCCAGAGTAGTTTATAGCATTATTAGTTAGAAATTTATTTCAATTAATTATTATTATTTGAAAGCAATTGAATAGTTGCAATATCTTATTTCCTTCCATCTTCAAATTGACTTAATGTAACCCTTCTTGATTGACTTTCAAGTGGAAATCGAAGGTTATTTCTATAATATAATCATTGATACGACTACAGTCGTATAGAACCATTCGATAGAATTCAATCACAAATATGTATCAAGTGAGCAAGAGAACCAATTCAGGTGAAGATAATACAACTAGATATAAAAATTAAATAATAATTATCATAATTTATGAAAGTTTATGAAAGCTGCATTAGTTTTCGACTCCATGATGAACAACGGAAATCAAACCTTTTGATTGGATGTGGTTGACTAAATTAATTGGACTGCAGTTAATAAATACAGTATATGCAATGAATATCTCAAGAATAATTATGATTTCCTATTATCAATCCATTATTGTATTCCAATCTAATCTATTTCCTGGATACTCTAATTCTGCACTTCCATTACTCATATTCATTATTACTCAAAACATACATCTTTATTAAATATTCAAATACTTCATTCCAATTCAATCCAGAAACTTTCATTACCTAATTCTGGAGAATGTGAATGGACATTGATCGAACTCTGATATTGAAAACTCATAATTGAAGCTACCACACCAAAAATGTTAATTTTTTGAGAGCAAGTAGTCGAATAACTATTATTTATTTAGGAGCCTCTTATATTATTCTTTTGGGGGCGTATATCGATCAGAAATAGTAATTATCATAAAAACTCATGTAAGTTTCATATATGTAGTAGTTTCATATTGAACCACTTAAGGGAAATTTAATAATAACAAGTAGCTGATTGATTTGAGTAGACCAGTACACCCTAGAAGTATGTAGGTCTACATAAGAACCAACACCTGTAACCAGCATCATATTATAGGACTCACCCCCATGTCGTATGATCCCCCATACGGGTGCAGTGTCTTCCGTTCCCGCCTCTGAAGATCCCCAGGGCTCTCGAATGCGCTCATATGTCTCGCCACGAATCTGCGGGTTGTCAATCTTGTGATGGCTTCAGCCAAACGAAGCCAACTCCAGCGTGCCATTTCTTCGATTAACAGACAAGATAGGCATACCCTCTACTCCTCAGACATGCCGCTTGTATCCTGAGGGATATCAGCCAAAAAATAACTCGGATCTGTTCCAAATACTCCCTCCTTCACTTCAAGAAAATGGGATCTTCTTTTGATGCGTACAGTTGAGTCTTGTTTGAAATATTATTAGAGTCTATGTAGCCTTATATCCAAGTAATAAGCGAGGAACGTTCCAAGACCTTCCGTATTATTGCCGAATATCTCGAGAACTCATACATTTTTCATCGTGAAAGCTGATATGATTTGGATTTGAAATTCATTTTATAGATTCTGATTAAAAGATATCTTCTAACAAACTGTGTCGTGACATTTTTCATTAAGATCGATGATGATCAAATTCAATAATAATATCGTTCTAAACTGATCAACATTAATTCTTTTACTCCTCTGAATATTGTATCTTATGTTCTTATATGTCTTTTTTTAACGACCTCTCCCTGTTTTTTATGCATTGAAACAGTGATGTGAATGCACTATGTGTTCTTGATAATACAGTATATCCTACTCTCCTTGAAAATCTTATTTATTGTTCTTATTTATTGAACAATAAATCTTTGTTCTATTATTCTTGAAAGGAAAAGGCTTTCAATGGTTTCAACCTCAATTTTAAAAAGCAAAAATGCTTCTATTCCAACTTCACGTTCTAATAACTTCCCAATTATATATTAAAATATAATATATTTTAGAATGTTATTTTTATCAAGCCAATCTATGGCCTCGTCAGGTACTGGGATTTTATCGAGGTATTGAGATTATAATTGGTGAAACACCGCTTCGCATCTTCCTGCTAATCCAAGTAATTTTCTTAACTTATTGATGTTTTCAAAATCAACAAAGTTATGCGTTGAAGCGGAAACAATCCAGCCTACATCATTCGCTAATTGGGGAAGCAACAGCAGCAAGCAGAAGCAGAAGTGTTTCCACGACCGCATTATCGAAAGCGCTGTTCAAAGGAAGTACATCACTCGTTTTATGAATGGGCCAATAAATTAGAGTGAAAGGAGGCTTGTTACACACGCATCGAACTAACGAATATCGTAGCAAGTCTACATGAAATGAAGCGATATTAGTTCAGCAGTTGTTGCCTGTCGGAGTAGCGGGACCCGGGACCCCGGACGGAGAAGTGTCGCCGCTGCAACACTGCCAACTAACTAGGCACGTCAGGTTAATTATGAGTGGGGGGGCGGGAATGCATGTGTGGGGGGAGGGAGAGGAATATGTGTGTGTGAGGAGGGAAGCCGTTTATCAAAGGAAGGTGACAGGATAGGCTGAATGGTAGATGCGAGGGTGAAGACAAGGATGGAAGATAGGCGCCTCTGGTTACCGAGCCCATGCGAGCTTCCATTCCTATTCATATAGGCCACACTTTGAAGCAGCTGCAGCAACCTGTAAATCTTGCGGGGTCAAGTGTAAAGCATGTAGATTGTAGGAGCCATCTTCTTTTCTATTACTTCCAGATATAGGAGGCCATCTGCTAAGTTGCTCTTCCTCCCAGTTTTTCTCGACCTGTTCTTACTCATTTCTATGAGTTTCTTCTCTTCCTTATTCTTGAATTTTCTCTGTTTTCCCTTCTCCCATATTACGCTTCCACTCTCCTTCTACATTTTTCCGAGTAATTTTCTCAACTGGAAAAAGACCTCTAAAAAAGTTACTAAAAAAATTACTCCCTTCTCCTGTCTATGTTTCTCTTTCTCTCGTTTTCTTTTTTCTTTTTCATCCTCCTCCTCCCCATTCCTTTTCCCTTTCCCTTTCCCTTTCTCTTTCCCTTTCCCTTTCCCTTTCCTTTCCCTTCCCTTTTTTCCCTTTCCTTTCCCTTTCCTTCCCTTCCCTTCCCTTTCTATTTCCTTTCCCTTTCCCTTTCCCTTTCCTTTTCCCTTTCCCTTTCCCTTTCCCTTTCCTTTCCTTTCCTTTCCCTTTCCTTTCCCTTCACTTTCCTTTTCCTTTCCCTTTCCTTTCCTTGCTCTCTTTTTTCAATTCTACCTCATCGTATATTCATCGTAATGTCGTTCTCCGTGATTAGAATTTGAATTAGAATTTGATTTTACAGTCAAACACTGAAGTACTTTCTGATTCCTTTTCTAATACAGATTCACTTCTTGAATTCTATGATATCTCCATCTACCATAATTTGCCTTCTCGTCTGCACCATCAGATTTTCGTTCAGAAATGTAGAAGGTTCAAGAGTATTATCACTAAATTTATTAATTTAATTGAGTGATGGACCCATTCATTGAGTTTTCCTTCTCCATCCACATTCTCCTTATTTTGTCTGTTCTCATCACAAACGAAGTCTTCTGAATCCTTTTTCATATAGTGGTTGAAAGTCGATTATCCCTCAACCACTATATGACAGGACCATGATGGTTTTTAATGTATCAGGCCTGGCGTAATTATAAATATTGAAGGGACATAATTTTGATGGACTTATCTCACTGAAACAGAACAGTTGAGACAAGGATTGGGGATAATTCCGGAACACACTCGAAAGCAGGGCTTAATCCTTGGGGAGAGTCTCTCAATTAAAGAGGGTTGTGGCGTTTCGCTGTTACCCTCCAATATTCCTGTACACGAATGAGAGTGGGAAGAGGAAGAAGGAATAAGGGAGGAAGAAGAGGGTTGCGAAAAGTGGTGAGCTCATCTCAAACAGCCTACGTTGGTGGAGACCTTCCACCAGATGGGAACAACCGGATGGTTTTATTGGAGGAGACGTAATGGCCATGTATTCGATAACATCTACTTTTTCTTGTCACCACAACCGGGGGAAAGCTAAGAAATTATTCTTCTCTCACTCACTGTCAATCGTTTTCTTCTACTACTCCCTCTTAATCTTTCCTTACTATTCACCTTCTCATGTTCTCTATCCTTTCCTTCACCTTTCCTTCACCATAAGACAGAACAGAAACTCTCACCGTTCCAACCACTTCAATCCTACCATAATTAACAGTGAACTATTTCCTCCAATTGTTTTGTTTCAGCGTTCATGAAGAAGAATAAATCTTATTTCATCTAAAAGTAAGAGGGATAGAATCGCTATTTGTCATCTACTATCCTTACAACATCGCATTTCATCATATTATTCTTTTATCGCATTAAAATTTGTTCAAAATTGCAATGAAAAACTTTTTGTTATTGGTATATTCTCAGGGTATATTCTTTTCAAACTTGTAACACTTCTATCACCATCTTTCAACAATTATATGGATAGATAGGTAGAGAGGTATCATTTCTTGACGTTGCTGATGAGCGTAGAGCAAGGTTACTAGGTTAGTCTGTATAGTAACCTTGGCCGTAGAGTTCGATGGCAAAGGAATAATATCAAATCCATCTAATGCGTCAAATTAAATTAACTAATGTAATCAGATGAGCTATGTATTTACATTATATTGGCTAGCCCACCTGATTGGTAAAACGTGACATTACAAAATTTCCTGTACTAATTATGTAGTTTATTGTACTGTTATAAGTTGTGATAGTTTGCAAGAAAGCAAACGTATGTACAGTATTACGGCTATACCGTGTCGAAGCGTAGTATACTTATTTGGTCATCGCCGGGTATATTTCCTAGGAATATACGGCAATATTCCGTTGAAAACTTCCGTAATAATATTTCTCCTGTGAGTGGAGATCCTTCATTTTTCCCCTTACTTTTTAAGATGGAATTTTATTCTTCTCTTTGATCGTTGAAACAAAACAATTGGAGTAAATGTGACTAGTAGTGTTCCCAAAAAGTTACAAATTTCAAATCTCGTATTGGAAAGACAAATCAAGTAAACTGTTTATAAATTTGATTATCAGATTATCCGAAGCTTTCAATAAACATAAAGCATAATATTCCATTTCATATTTTATTGACTCTTCAATTAAAAAAAACAAAACGTAGATGATACAAAATGTAAATACTATACAATGAACAACAGTGGTTAGCTAACCTCATTAAAAGACCTCTTAATTCATTATTGAAATTGATTAGAGATGACGTTGCTCGCTGAAAGACTGGTTTCAGATGCTACCTACATGCAGTTGATACGACGTTAAAAATATTGTCTTCGCTACTTGCAAGTTCATGATTTCTACCAAGTCTGCTATCACTGCTACAAAGTAAGTATTTATGTTTTGTATATATCTGAGTGTTTTTGACTTCGTTTCATGCTCTTGGTGAGCCATACGATAAATGAATAAATAAATGATTTCTAACTTCATTGGGGAAACTTTTCATTAGTCATAATCGAGTAATGTAGCCTAAATATGAAAATATATCACAATCAACTCTCAGTGTAGTGAGCACACGATCCAAGTCCAATAAACGTGACTGGGCCTAGGAGGCATCAATGATAATCATCAAAGGATCACGTCCTCTGGAGAACTGACAACTTGTAGGCCCCAACATCGTAAAAAGTAATCAACCTATTAGCGAAGTAGTAATGGCCATACTGCCTGAACTGATTAAAGCAAGTGACATTACTGTTTGTGAAGCATATCAACACTACGCTCCCTGATGGTCTTTTCGGCAACTGAAACTCCAGACGAAAGTTGAAGTCACCCTATTTATCAGGAAAGAACTTTTATACGGCCTTTCTCACTTATTCTCACTCCATTTTCGTTTCTCTCATTCTCTCTTCATTCCTCTTCCAATTACTTGTTTCATCTGTCTCTTTCAAATTCTTATTCCATCTCTCTGTTTTCCTCCCCATTTTATCAGCTGTAAAAGAAGCAATCGTATTACGCTATATACACAGGACATCTCGAAGAGGGCAACGAAAAACACATTATCACATTTTTTTAAACGACTAGGGGTAATTAAAACTGTGTGAGTACCGTATTAGCCCACGCTTTTAGCATCTACTGTTTATACAATTTTAATAACTAATGGGGTAATACTACAGAGCCATCTTGAAATTCTTGGTAGTAAACTTGCTTATCTTGAGGATGCCGTTCTCATTTTTATTTTTATTATGAACAATAGATTGTAAATAGAATCAAGCATTGATACTGCATTATATTCTTGAACACAAAAGGAAATTTGATAAGATACTGTGACATAACTTGGAGATATTTTTTCCATTCTGCTGTACTATTCAAATGATACTGGTAAATTCTGTGAGAATATTGAATCTAGTATTACAGATACTGTATAGTGTAAGAAATCAAGAGTTTTGAATATTCGTCTTGTCAACTTGTCATGCACACGTTAATACGAAAAGTCTTGAGTGTAAATAATAATCATGACTAGTTTCTCAATTACCAAGCTCAAGTGAATAGGCCTGAAATAGCTCGCTGTGTGGTACAAGACCTACCATTCATCAGATTTTCTTCAGACTAGAGTTACAGTACGTTGCAGGGCTAGAATATTGATGAACCACTATTGTTCTTTGAGACGTAATATAGCAGTAAATGTGACGACCAAAAATGTAGCCTATAGGATGGAAAGTCTGAGTACAAGTTACAAGTAGTATGATATTTGCTGTCCTTCAATAATTCAAATATGCAATTATTGATCTTCAATGTAATCAGAAAAACAAAAAAAAAATTGTTTGAAATAGGATACGTATTTCAGTAAACCTGTACCGTCCTCGTCCAGTAGGCCTACTATTTGGAAACTTTGCGCCAATAGTTACTGAAAATGTTGGGTTTTAAATTTCACCAGTAAGCGGTAAAGTTGTAAACACACTGCTTAGGCTATATATATTCTCTCAATATTCTTTACAACTAATTGTTGTAAAGAATATTGTTACTATTCCAGATCTGTAGATGTGTCAAGTTTTTTCCTCCATGAACTAAGATAACGTATTACCATAAAATCACTTATATAAATAATTAATTCCAGGAACATGGGAGATAAATATCAAGATGCAACCTAGAAACAAAATTATGAATGTCATATTGACAAATTTTTATTTTCCTATTTTCTTGACGTTTCCGTCTTGTACTTCTTCCATCATTATCATCAGCATATTGTCATCATCATCATCATCACCATCATCATCAGTCTTTAGCATCCGCAGTCCATAAATTTCGGGATTGACTACAGGCATTTGATTCTTCTTTTCCAGTTTTCCAGTGAAATTCAAGTTAACAGGAACCGGATGTGGAAGACCGCAAAGGCCTTCCTAACATCATCGGCTGACATGCTTCGGATTATGAAACCAAGCCACACCTTTGCACAGGAAATTACTGTATCGGTTTGTGAGCGTATTAAATTCCACAAAATATATCCGATGCCTGCCCAGGCCACCATTTGAAGGCCTTGTAACCTCCTAATTATCGGAACTGAGCATCACTGAGCTCACTCGGCCTAAACATTTTTTATAGCCTGCCAATATACGTGAGCAATGTCATGTGTATTCATGGATAAAGCCGACAATCACGCAAATCATTATGCCTTTTACGTGAATGATACACCTGGTATCACATCACCAAAGCTTATTATAAATAGAGCACTGATGTCCTCTATCCAAAGTGTTTTTAGCGGTTATCCGTAATTGTGTCATAATTTGATTACAATCATTAAAAAAAATTGAATAGATACAAAGCTATTCGCATAGATAAAGCTATAGTACTATAATATAGATATGAAACTATGATTAATTAATCGATAAACGATAGTAGTAGAACTCGAACTAAAGCGGTGACCACATTATTGCTCAAAATCCATTTCAAATAAAAATGTAAACGTTGCTTGAAATTCACTCCGAATAATCAAAATAACAATACGAATGATTTGGTTCTACCTCTGGTAATCGAAAGTGAAATCAAAAGCAGATGATTCTTCAGACAGCTCTCGGCTTATGTATAACATTTTACTTAAAACAATGAAGAAACAGTATAGCCTACCACCAGTTCTAGAGCTGAGGCCGCACTGCTGGGTTGTTACCTGGATGGTAGATGGTTTATCTATAGCTCATACAAAATCCATAATAACAGAACATGTAGAAAATTATTACGGCCTTCTTGATAGACCGTGTCAACCATACACCATCCACCAACCACCCACTTGCAGGGTGGCCCACGGTCAAGTTGTAGCACTTAAAATTGAACTAAAGCTTGGAAAAGCTTTGGTTGTCCATGACAGGTTTCTCGTTCCAGTCTACTTAATGCACTTGTGTATTGAAAATAACATTGTTTTCGACAGTAAACCGTTTCGACGAAATGCATTTTGGATTTTGCTCTAGCATATGACAAGCTATGATGGATAGCCTTCTGAAAATTCTTCACATGACTCAGCAACTCTGGTTTTCTCCTCTCATACATTTCCGTGAAAATGCAATTTTTCCGTTGAATATCGCCTGCGGAGATTTTTTTTTTCAAAACATACATTTACTTACTTTGCAAAACGGATATTGATCTATTTGAAAGTGTACAATAATTGAAGTTTCAACACCAGAAAACTCAAACCAAATATTCAGGAAGATTTCTAGATGCATGAGTGTGGCTCCCCTTCAACAATAAATACTCATTTTGTTCATTTCTTGGAGTAGGTTGAAAGTTACTGAACAGTAACTCCTCATAAGATAATCATGAACAATGAGGTGTGGAGGCGTACACCGCTGAAAGGGTTAAAACTTTGCGTAGGCCCAGTAAATTTTCATTTTCTAGCCTGGTGTGACTTTAGTACTTTAAAAAACACCTTCTACTAAAATTTGATTAATCAATTGAAATTTTCATGTAGGATACCCAAAAAGTATCACGGAGCCACTCAAACTTGTTTCCCCATAAAAAAATAAATATTTTAAAGCTTTCATACAAATACAGCTATATACAGGTACTCAGAGCTAATATTCATTATTATTACCATTCCATTACAATTTTTTTATTGATCAGAGCTATTGTGTAGCAGATTCTATTCTATTGAAGCATCTCAATTCTTATTGGGGTCTTCGCTGTTTTGAACAGGTTTTATAGTGGTGAAAACGTTTTACTCAGAACAATTGAAAACTTACTGTTATCACTGAGGGATCTTACTGAGCTAATTTTTAAATGGAATTTTTTTTAAGAGGAATTTATTCTGAGCTAATCATTTGAATGGGAAACGACAATGAAAAATGGAAGTGACACATTATTTGTTATTGTATTGCTGTCACTTCGTAGTTGCAATCCACCTTAGAATATGAACGAGTAGTAAAGATGGATCTACTTTTCTGAATAGAGCATCCATCATTCATTAAGAAATAGGGTAACATAAACCAGCATTCAAATAAAATATTGAAATGTATCAAGTTGAAATTGGTATAGAAAACATAAACTCTCATACAGTCACACATTTTTTCCAACCATTGCACAAACATGGAGGGATACTACACGATTCAAGTCAACGACTAGACTTCAATGTTAGCATTATTAAATCAAATGATCAGCTATTCGGACATCGGACTTTCTGACAAAAACGTTTCTGGTGAGTGGTTCTTGAGCACCAAGCCAGGGGTCAACTAGTTTTATTCGAACTATAGGCAGTAAGTTCATATTCTGGAGTATCAATGACATGAAATAATCATTCAAATATCCAAGTCTATAATTCTCATTCTCATCGAATTATCCAAATGATCCTTAATTTTTTCTTATGCAAATTCATATCATTCTCATACGAATATACAGTATCACTCAAAAATATAGTTGTTTGGAAAACCATTCGTTATCCAACCAGCATTCATCATATGCGAACCGAACATTAGAGGAATATTGTGGGGTTGATGGCTTGGCTTGGTGGATGATGAAAGAGAATTTAAAGAAGTCCTAGATGAGAGTGGAAGTCTGTAGTAATTACAGTTTAGCAGAAGACTGAGAAATCCTTGAATGGGCGCAGCAGAGTGGTTGTCGTCATTAAATGTTGCATTAAAAAGGACTCTCGCTTTTGGGTTGTAATTTCGATTCGCGGGAAGGGGTGAGGAGGGGGGGGGGTGTCGCGCAGTCAGCAACGGAAAGCAACGAAAATTACATTCAGGAAACGTCCCGGTGCACTATGACTGCAGCTTCCGGCGAAAACCCACAGCGCATCTATCCGAACATGCTGGCAAACTGCCAAAACACTAACCACCCCTTTTCCATCAGCCCCTCACCGACCACCCCCCTCCCTACCCAAACAACCACTAAGCACTTCTCCCTCTGCTGCCACCAACAAAGTGAAGCGGTTAATGCGCCCCCACCCCTACTGTGATTCTTTCACTCCTCCTCTCCCAACAATTCCATCCTCAAGGCTTCCTTTGCTGCAACTCACTGACCAACTCAACATAAATCAGCTGTTGAGACTTGGGTTTTGATTCCTCATTTTGTTATCGAAATAAATAAATAAATTCTTTTATTGCCAAAAACAATACAAAAAAAAAAGATCAATGATATTCCATTACAATGACATTTGGTTGTCATATTACTACTTTAAAAATCACAAATAACATATAAAATGAATTATAATGATTTTTCAAGGTTCACAATTGCTGCGAACTCACTGATCAACTTTCAATATTGAATCATAATAAGAAAAAAGTTTAACATCTGTTAAAATGTTAACAGAATAAAAAAATCAGATTAAAGTTCTGTTCGTTATTGGAATAGATCAATAATCTAGTGGAACGGTCGTTCCACCACCCGTCCCCCCCGTGATACGAATGAAAGACCGGGACCACTATATATTCTGTAACGAACTTCCCTTTGATGTTCGCATGCCGCCATCTCAATTTACGCGGAAGGTAGTGAAAATTTTAAAATGTTGTAATGACATTATTTTCTTAGATTTTTGAGCGCTTTCATTTCAGATCAGAACGAACTTTCTACGATATAAATTCGCAAAGATACTATATACGGGTATTTTGTCATTTTACTAATTTTGGGATTTTTCAATTTTTTTCAACTTTGAGCACTTGATATGAAAAATCTGTAATGAGTTGAGATTTCGGACTACCAAAAGCGATTGAAGACATGTTTAAACTATTTACATTTAAAATTTCAAATCATTTAATGCCCGATTAAGCTCTGTAGCTCTGTCCGAATAAAAATTAAAGTTGCAATTTGAAGTTAGAATTTGAAGCTTTTTATCGAATGTAAACAGGGCCACCCAGGAACATGGCCTAGACACTCGAAATGTGACGTCACGGCTAAGAGGCCTACCACTCCACTATACTGTTCATAAACAGCCACTGATCACAACCAAGTTTAAATATTTAAATTTGTATTATTAAAAAATAAATAAATAGACCTACTTACCAACCAAAAGGTAATTGTGCAGTTGAAATAAACTCAAGACGAGAAAAACCAAACACGAATTCCAATTTTAATGCAGGAATGAGTTGTAAACATGAGTTGTTATGGACACGATGTGATGACGTCAGCTGCACGTTTAAATTCAGTGTCTAGCTAGACCATGTTCCTAGGTGGCCCTGATGTAAATGTCGCGATCCTAGCGGTTAAAAACTAAAAGTTTCGCACTGTTGCCACCGCCAAATTCGACCTTTTCAATAATAGCCCAGTAAAATTGTCATCAAAAATAGGGTCTACCTTGTATGAAATGGGATAGTCGGTTTTTTTAGTAATGTTTATGGTAGTCCTGGGATGCTAAATCCAAGTTTTAGACCTAGGCAAACTACCGGTTCATCTCCAAAAATCGTACAAAATGGCGGAATTTTGCACTTTTTATGTTTGGCTAATTTTCACCCTGAAGAATCTGTTTTCTTAGAGGACATTGTGCATATTTCTTAAAGTATATCAAATTACCTTCAATTTGAGACCAAACTTATCATTGTAGGCCCAACCGTTTGCGAGATACAGCTCTTCAAAGTTCATAAAATTAACGAGAATTTACCCTTTTTTCAATTTTTCGCAATTTTGACCCTGAAGAATCACTTTTTCATATAGGACATTCAACATAGGGTTGAAAGTAAATTTAAATACCTACAATTTGATACCTGATTGGTTATTGTAGGCCCAACCGTTTGCGAAATACAGCTCTTCAAAGTTCATCAAATTATCGTAATTTTCCACTTGTTTTTACATTTGGTCAATTTTGACCGTGAAGCATCACTTTTTCGAATGTGACTTTCAGCAAAGTTTTGAAAGATAATTTAAAAATCTACAATTTGAGACCAAATAGATTATTGTAGACCCAATAGTTTGCGAGATGTAGGCCTTCAAAGTTTATCAAATTGTTGAATTTTTCCACTTTTTCTACATTTCTTCAATTATGACCCTGAAGAATCATTTTTCCATATAGAACATTCAACATAGTTTTGGAAGCTGATTCAAGTACCTACAATTTGAGACCAAATTTGTTATTGTAGGCTCAACCGTTTGCGAAATACAGCTCTTCAAAGTTCATTGAATTATCGTAATTTTTCATTTGTTTTTTTGAATTTTGACCGTGAAGTATCACTTTCTCATATATGACATCCAACATATTTCTTAAAGTATATTAAAATACCTATAATTTGAGAATTAATTGGTCATTGAGGGCCTATTAGTTCGGAAGATATAGGCCTTCAAGTAGATTAGTAGAAGTCTATTCACATTTAAAATTTCAAATCATTCAATGTCCGATTAAGCTCTGTAGCTCTGACCGAATAATAATTGAAGTTGCAGTATTTGGAATTTGAAGTTTTAAAGAATGTAAATGTCGCGTCAATTCAACAATTTCAGCAATTAAAAGAAATAAAACTCTGACAGGAAATAGAAAAATTGAATCGTTCATTTTAGAATCATTAATGGGGAAAATTTGAAAATTTTGTTCCTGGAATGTATAATAATGGTGTTGGGCAAATTTTTACAAGGATTTCATTTTTCGATTACAAAATATTTTTTTCATCAAAAGTGGTCATGTGACCTATCGTAATGGGTTAAAATTTCAATCTAAATTCAAAATCTCAATCTTATTTAACAAACTTTGTGGATAACTGCTTATACATGAATTAATGTTGCTACAATGATATGTCGTTAAAGTCTGGATAGTAAATGATAAGGTGTGATGCAACAGACACAGTCACAACGTCTTGTTTGTTCATTCAGTATTAACCATAACTGGATCACTTATAGCTAGAATAATTCTGTAGCACCCAAATAGTGAGGATAAAATATCTTTTATCAAATAACATAGCATTTCACTGTTTAAAAAAAATTACTCCCTCCCCATCTATTGTGTTTGCAGTGTTATACCTCTATAACAAGAAGGTGATTAAAACTGATATCCTCTCAAAATTCTCCAAAAAGAATTCGTCACCCGTCTCCTACCGACCCTATTGAAAACGCTGGTGTGGAAACTAAAATTTGTGTACCAAAAAAAATCCAAAAATTTTATAAGCTTTCAGTAAGAAAATGTTTGATATAGCCTAAAACCCGTCTCCCTCTGCAATATACATTTATACATACAATATAATAATTATGTGTAGCCAACCCAAACAAAAATGAAAACTCTGTTCTGGAAGCCATTGACATTGAAGAAAAAATTTGGAAGAAATTTTGGGGAGGGCGAGGGCGCTCAATAATTTAGAAAGTTCATAAAAACTTGTTAGCTCAACACTGAGAGTATGATTCCTGAAAGTTTAGCATATTTCTAATTCATGATTTTAAATGGGTGAGATTGAGCGCCCTCGCCCTCCCCCAAAATTTCTTCCAAATTTTTCTTCAACGTCAATGGCTTCCAGAACAGAGTTTTCATTTTGTTTGGTTGGCTAATTATTATATTGTATGTATAAATTTAATGTATATTGCAGAGGGAGACGGGTTTCTTATTTAGGCTATATCAAAACATTTTCTTACTGAAAGCTTATAAAAATTTTTTGGATTTTTTCTTTGGTACACAAATTTTAGTTTCCACACCAGCGTTTTCAATAGGGTCGGGGGTAGGGAACGGGTGACGAATTCTTTTTTGGAGAATTTTTTGAGAGGATATTATGATTCTTCAAGGTTTGCATTGATGCAAATTCACTGACCAACTCTACATGAGTTTTGTTCGAATTCCTTACTTTGTTATCGGAATAAATCAATATGTGTCACCTGTGAATAATGATCAATTATGATTTATTGTTCAAATATGAGAAATAATAATTGTTGTTACAAGAAGCTGTGTCAAAGCTCAAAGGTTTAGAAGGTGAACTGGAAGGTAACTGGACTGATTAGCATAATCGAACAGGGGTCACGTTGAAGGAATTGGAACGTTGAATGATGAATGGGAATTGAATTGCGAAGTGTTTACCATAATAGTTTTAAAAGTGAAATATTTTTGCAACTTATCGAATTACGGAGAGGCGCAAATTCGTTTTCCAACTTGCAGTATTGCTCGATAAGTTATTTGTGTCTGTAGTACATTATCTAATCAATGGATACAAGAGTTAACATATCCCTGATATTGTGATATATGATATACGACGTATTAATAGTTGATTATCATGTTAATCGTTCATTTGATCGTTTTATGATGTTTTTATAAATATGTATTATTATATTCTTTTGTGATGAGTTGACCGTTATTTGTTTGGAAATTTGTGTAACAGCCATTTATTGTGGGGTTTCTTGAATAAAAAAAATGTTTTGCTAAAAGTATTAAATTTAGCTAGAATTATAAAAATAGATAGAAGTATCTATAAAATTCTATAAATACTGTTCTCCCAGCATTTTATGAAATTTATCTTATACTCCGTATATTGTTCAACACCCTTTTATCCGGATAGATGAATAATGAATCCATTACTATTTTTCAATAGATCATTGAAGTTATTATCTAGTATCATGAATGATTTGATGTTTACGCCAAGTTGAAGTGTAAACTTTTATTTGAAAAATAGTTATTATAGCTGTTGATTGTTGACTACTTCTACTAGTGGTGATTGAATGGCTCAGCTCATCTCAAGTGACATTGCCTTTAGCAGCTGTCTGTCTTATTTTCTCCAAGCATTAGTTCATCACAAGAGTTGACCGACCAATTGACCCCGCTATAAAGTCAATATAAATGCATTAAAGGACCTCACATTCGACCATCAAACAACACATGGGCCAACCATCAAATGTCACTTCCTGATTACCGCTAAATGATTTTTTAATTCTTGTTGATATTTCTATTTTATGACTGGAAGGAGTGATTCAATTGGCGACAGCTTGACCCAAATTTTCTTCTACTTCTACAGTTATAAATGGATTTTGGTAAGCTGTTTGAAAATTATTATTGGTGAATTAAAATCTTATATTGTATAGAAAATCAACTATAAAAAAGTAATTTACACTCACTAAAAGTTTTTATTAAAAAAAAATGGCAGATGAATAGAACTTTGACTGATGAGACTTTTGAAATGAGTAGATTTCTTTACATCTTTTTTTTTGTTTTTGTAATAGGCCTATTATAATTATTGTAAATAATATTTCAAATTCATAACAAATCAAATTGATTTGAATATGGTTTATCTGGATCCAATATCAATTATGTGAATAGTAATATTTCAAATTCATCAAAAAATAATAGAAAAATTAAAAAATGTTTTAAATAATATTTCAGATTTATCAAAAAAATCAAACATTAAAAATTAAAAAACTTTTTGAATACGAATATGGATTATCTGGATATCTATGCCTATATCAAGGCAATATTGATTTTGTACATTGTTCCAAACTGGTGTTATATCTCCACATTGTCTAAGAATAACACTCACTCTATCGCTTCGAGAAATCTATCAGTATTTTCAAAGATTTCAATCAATTATAAAATAACTATGAATAACACTAGTCTCACACGAAGCATTGTAGCCGCAGGAGCATTATTGGAAAATAATAGTACTTCATTCACTGAAAAGTAGACAACAAAATTTACAAATACTGTATATACATCATTATAAAATTGAATTGATCATTTAAAATTGTATTTTCGATTAAATAAGTAAATATGAAATATTATGGTAGAATTTGTTTTTCAAAAACAAATTCACTTTGCATTAATTTATTGTTGATAGATTCCAGAGGCCTATCACTCAAATGAATGAAAAATTTAGCTGAAAATATTTCTTTTTACTTTATTTTTTTATTATCAACTCCAACTCACTCCCTTATTTCTCCTCAGGCGACCTACCTCTTTCACTTTTCCATACACTTAGACAATTAGAATAGGCGAGATTTATCTTTCATTTGTTTCTAGATCCAGTTGCAGTATTGTTCTCGTTACTTGGCAGTGTTCTTATTCATATTTATCTCACGGGACAAATGCAGAATGAATAAGGCGAGCAATACAAGAGCAGCAGCTTCATACCAACTACAGTAGTTCAACCCACTATATACTCAACACAGTTATACCTACTTGTAAGTATGAAGCAAGTGGGGTCACGACTTGAGGTGACTGAACAGAAGGGTACAGGCTTTGCATTGGCCGAGTGCAGTTGAGAGTAATTCAAGTATATTATATCTTTAGTTTTATAAGTACAAACTGGAATATATGTAGGTATACATTTTGTTTATCTCAACTACAACCCCGCTAGTACATATAGATATACAACCTCAAATTATTCTAGGCTATTACAAAGTAATTTGAAGTAATATATCTATGTATACTAGGGAGTACGTAGTTGAGATAGACGAAAAGTATACCTATTTATACTACTTTCTACAACGTTTTGAGCGTGAATAGTTGTAGTGCGGTAGTTTAAGATAGTATATCTATGTACACAATTGGGTTTGTAGTTGAGGTAGAAGAGTAGTATACCTATTTAAACTAGTATAGAGTAGTATATCTATAATGTTGGTAGTGTGTTTATATTTGAGGTAGAAGAGTAGTATACCTATTTATACTAGTATAGGGTAGTATATCTATGTTGGTAGTGTGTTTATATTTGAGGTAGAAGAGTAGTATACCTATGAATACTAGTAGAGGGTAGTATATGTATGTTAGTAGTGGGTATGTAGTTGAGTTATAACAGTAGTATACCTATGTAGAGAGTTTGGTAGAGAGAGAACAGAAGCAGTTGCTTGAGAGTGGTTGCAGTGCAAGGGGATTGTGCAAGCAGTAGCTAACAAGCTCGACAGGGGGGCTTTATGGAAGTGGGAGCTTGCAGATGCTCACTGATAAATGACATCGAACTGCTTTCTGCTCGGAACTGCAGAGGCCTAGTCGAGTTGTCGAGCCTAGGGGCTCCTGGGACAAGGAACAATACCGCGACCGGACTCATTACCACGTCGATCATAACTAATAGGAAAGTGAAACCCGGTCACCAGCTTTACTGACAACTGCGGCGCACCGGACCGGCATGGAGTGACGATCCGAGAGCTCCAATGTGGGTCGTTACCCTACGAGATTCGGTGTTGAAACAGCAGTGAGCTCCACTACTGCAAGCTGATGGCTGAATTTGCATTCATTTTCAGCGCCAATTCTGGCCGCTTCCGGTCGGCTCTCCTGAAGAATAGAGCCACTGTTAGATGAACTGTATTTATATTAGAAAAAATAAATAAATATTCATCTATCATTTTACCAATATGGATATTAGTAGTTTTTAGTTTTTATCGCATTTTAATTTGTATAGACAGTCCTACTGAGTATAAATGTTTGTTTTTTTTGCTGGGGATGATGCCAACATAATCTTTAGGCTTGTACGTGGGTACTGGGAAGGAAGATGACCAATTCTGGCCGCTTCCGGTCGGCTCTCCTAAAGAACAGAACCGCTGTTAGATGAACTATATTCGTATTAGAAAAGATAAATAAATATTCATCTATCATTTCACCAATATGGATATTAGTAGTTTTTAGTTTTTATCCCATTTTAATTTGTATAAAGAGTCCTACTGAGTATAAATGTTTTTTTTTTTTTTTTTGCTGGGGATGATGCCAACATAATTTTTATGCTTGTACGTGGGTACTGGGAAGGAAGATGATGAGAGATTGAACTGATTCACATAATAAATGAAAATTGTTCAAAGTTGGAGGTAGGGTATCATTAGGGTAAAACTTGTAACACGTTTGGCAGGTAACCTTATCATAACTACAGAATTATGATCTTATACATAACTACAGAATTATGATCTCATACATAATATATTGATTTATAGAGTGCAAAGAGGTGAAATATAAGAGGTTAAATATAAGGTGGATTTATGATAGAATATAAAATTCTACTGCTATCAATATTATTGCGAAATTGGTATATTTAGAGTATATGAGATATCTAAAGGGGTTTAAAAATAAAAACAAATCGACAGACTTGCAGCATTACATAGTGTATACATAAATATTCTGTGGAGTGGAAAGCTTTTGACACTAGTTTGATTCGGAAACAAGTTGTGGCAATCACATCAGGGAAACAAGAGATGAGAGGCATCTGTGTTGTTTTAAGAGAAGTGTGAAATATAAAAGCATATTCAAAGATTCTTGAAACGTTGTCGTATCAAAACACTTTGGCAGGACTCATTTGATGTTTATCTACCCATTTCTGTGCACAGCTTATTTCGAGCATAGCTTGACACAGTGTGTTTCAAAGGGACGGACAGTTTAAACTAGCGGTTTGGGAGAATTTCAAAAGATTTGTGATCCGAAGCCAGTAGTTGGTGAAGAGACTGTGTTTACTCAAAAGCTGATCGCAGCTGGTTTGCGATATTAAAAGGCACGACGACCCACTCGGGCGTTAGATCTAAAACCCGGTTCAACCCTGACACTGTCATATTGCGACCAAGATAAATGGACCCGATGATAGCGCAAAGTTTGCGTCAACCAAGTTCCCAAAGCTCAACCCTCTCTCTCTTCCCCCTAGCCCCACTTCAATGCATTGAACGAGTCCTTTAGAAAACAGGGCCACCGCGCTCAAATCCCCTTTCATGCACACTGTTTACTCATTCTTTTCTATTGAAAGCGTGTTGAAAAACATCTTGCTGGACAAATCGTTGCGTAGAGCATGCACAGCAGTTCGCTCCCGCTAGCAAAAGAACACCTCTGATCGGATATGGCGATGAGGGCGCAAAAACGATTCCTCACAATAGACGATTTTGAATAAGAAGAAAGTGGATAAACTTATACGAACAAAATCCTACCCACATTCAAGCTATCTGGCAGAGAACTCGATGAAAAGCTTTTGAAATGAGTGAAACGGGCTGTACGTCTCAAAATTAAAAAACCTTCATATTAGTAACATGTATTTAGATCAGCTCCATATCAAAAGATGGTGAATGTGAAAACAGAGTTTTTCCAATCATTAACTTGTGTGACCACTGCTCTGAGAAAATCTAATACAGTTGACTACAAATAGTACTGAGTTGAAGGAAGATCAAAAATCTGTTCAGTCTAGAATCAATGAAAGAAACTTAAGTTCAATCAGACAAAAGTTGAAGTTCTGAACATAGATTGTAATTTTTACAATACCAACATTATAAAAGAGAATTTGGTGTCACATCGTCACATGGGTCTGGAAAGACTGAGCTGACCATATTTTTATTGCCTACGAAGAAGATTTAAAAGGCATCCATTGTAAAAAATGTACTCTCATAACCTCTATGAACATTAATCACCGTGGACAACCTCATAAAAATTAACAAGCAATTTCAAGAGAAAAAGAAAATACGACTGGTTATTAGCAGATGGATTAGGTAGTGTTTTGATTTTCTGTTTCTTTTTTTCAGAAGGTAATTTCCGAATAAAATTTCTTACTGGAAGAAAGATGTAACAGTGTTAATTAGCACTGTTAATAAAACTGTTTGCTAATAACTGACAACGGTGAGAGTTGAAAATTGAGCATTTCCTGTAAAAAGTTTATAGGATCAAATTTTAATTTTTCATGCTCTGATTAAGATTGTTGAATTTGAATACGGACGAGATCAGCGAAACAATCTCATTAATTTTTATTTAGTTGCCCAATAACAAAAGGTGGCTCTGAATACTCAATAGCTATTCATTATCATTTTACTCGCTTCTGAAGTTTTCAGGGCCATTCTAATTCAACTAAGTTTATAACAACTCGAAATTAGACGTGAGGCTGGGCGCTTGACCTCTCTTTTCTAATTCGGTTCACGTTCATAAATCCACAAGACATTGTTTTGAAACGTTATTTTCGACATTTTTATGAATCGATCGTCTTACTGCCTGCCAGCAATTATTCCATTAAAACACAGCTACTAATTATCTCATTGTGAAATCCACTTTAATCCATTTGCGGCTTCCACAAATACGAAAACCAGGAGTGCGCTCACCTCTCGAGAAAGCGTCCAGAAATATTAATGTGCTTTCAAATGGAATAGCGGTAAAACGTCGTAAAATTTGCTTGTTAGCATCGTGGGTAATAATTAATGGCAACGGAGTATCACGCGTTTCACATCAGAAATAAACGTAATCTCAGAAAACAACGTAAACTAGATGAATATCTCTACAGGTCATCTACATTTCATCTCGAAATGACAGCAGGATGCAATAAAACTTATGCTTTATGCCTATACATTGTTTCCCGTAAAAGCATGGACACTCTCGCTCCAAATCCATCTGTTTAATTCAGAATCCTGACAAAGGAATTGAATTCATTATGACCAACTTTCATATCATGATGATTACATTATTTTTAGAGATTAATTGCGAATGAGTGGTACAGTAGATAATACAAAGGATTAGTTTGCCTTTGCTGGCAATACTCATTGTAGCTCTACTTTTATTCATATATTTCCTTAATTAAATCTCAAACAAGAAGAATGTTTTCACACCTTCCTGCGAGCATGAAACACATTTTCTCTGGTACCTATTCAACAATTCATAATAATACAGTAGATATACAGTATTCCTATTATTAATTTGTTTGTCAATGGCTCAACAGCCCTATGTGGACTTTGGCCTACCAGCTGGTTGCCAGTTTCACATCCACTTGACTGATTATTATTAATTCTTATTATTAATATGATTATACAATAATAATCTGTGAATTGATATTCTGTGTTTTATGCAATATTGAATTTTCTATATTATTAATTAATTGTAGTCTTGCACTTGATTGTTGACATGATACCTCATGAATCCTAATGACATAAAGCCTACCCTAAGAAAAAGAGGTAGAAAATCATTCTTGGAGAGAGGAGTATCATTTCAGGAGGGTGACTCAATAACTCGAGGCATAAATAGATATCATTTATTTCATTATTAATGGTATTATAGTCCTTCATCTGCTCTTGAAGATACTAAGAGACCAAATCGACAATTTATACAAAATATTAGACTATCAAATTGAAGCTACAAAATAAATTTTCGTTGCTGGGGATGATGCTCACAAAAGCTCTAGGCTCAAAAAGCTCATGGGAAGAATGATGATGATGAGAAATTGAAAAGACAGTTATTCAACTTATATGAAATATTACTGATAATATACTGATATAGTTGAAAACATGAAAGCTTTGAAGGAAGATTGATTTGTTGGAAGTAGCAAAGCGATTTATGTAAAATAGGAAGGGAAATTCGAATTATTCGAGAATAAAAAACATAATTAATGGAAATCAATCAACCAGAAGACAAAATTCTATGAATGAGTACGCTTTGCTAACATGGATACAAATCAAAGGAAATTGAAGGAAGAATTGATTAGTTGGAATTAGCAAAGCGATTCATATAAAATAGGAAGGGAAATTCAAATTATTCGAGAATAAAAGAAATAATTTATGATAATCAATCAACCAGAAGAAAAAAATTCGATGAATGAGTACGCTTTGCTAACATAGATACAAATCTGATTCTGATACTTTCATATTTTATTAATATCTAATTCAATCAAGCTCTCTTAAAATAGAGTTTGCATCCTTGATAAGAGAGTGAAACGATATGAATCATCCTGAGGAAATGTGTGTGTTCAATGGAAATGTGAGTTACAGTTTGTCGGGCCAACAGGCTAGTGTCCTATTGATCGACGCCGTTCGTGTGTCGGAGCAATAACTCAGTAGTCCGATGCCTTCCAGTCGCTACACATTTACATGAACCAAGTAGGAAGTTTACAAACACGGCGTCTATCTTGTAATTTGTGTAATCAATCAAGTGATTAAGATTATTTTTTCTGAGCCGGGAAATGAGTGTGTGCCGTGACCCTGGATTGGTTTGCTCTCCGGGCGCCCGCATCCAACTTCCTTTAGCCGTGACAGTGACTCAGTTTGTCGTCGTCCCGTACTGTGCTGGTCTAAGGTCATGGAAGACGCTTCTCCATCACTCTATGTACTACTATGTAATATATATGTATTCAAATCATGTCTACATGTCAGTAAGAGATCAAGTAGCGGCCACCAGCTTCTTCATTACTGAATTGCCATCATTCAATCTTTCATAACAAACAGCTGTCCTTCTTATTACTGTACACTATTTCGCCAATCGAACCACCATGCTATTTAGCAAGAATCTCTTATCAAGTTGGTCCATAAAAGTGAATTCCAACAATTTTAAATTTCGCTATGTAAAATACCTTGGGTGATTTCAAAAGCTTGCCACTATTTAGAAAGGCATGAGGGAATGTGGGTCATGATGGTATGAGAACTGTGAGCTTAATTTGTTTAGTGATTTGTATCAAAGACCAAAAGTTGAATTTGGCAATAATGTAGGCCTATACTTTTATTGTGTAATTACCTATTGAATAGATCAAAACTCCATTTATATTGAAAATTACAATAATTCTTCTATTATTTTCTGTTCTAATTCGAGCAAACAGGAGCAAGGAACAGTCATGACTGGCTTTTTGATCACAGAAGAATACAACGGATAGTACTCAACATGTGATTTGATATTGTTGAAACCACAATGTTTAAAGAACAAGAATCAAGGGATTTTTCTCAACATCAAGCTTTCAGTATAAATAGATTGTTATGGTATATAGATTAGCATAAAGGCTACATATTAGCATTGACTATTATCCTACAATCATGTTAAAAGTAGGTTAATAGTCAATGATATTGGTATACAGCAGTCGTTCAAAAGAAGATTAGCCTACTTTAGTTTTTTTTTCAATTTTTTCATGTTCAAACTATGTTAGATTCTCAAAATTTTTAATGGTTCTCATTTCATATATTATATTATAATATATGTTTCAACAATTTTACTAATAGGCCTAACAACAACTGACCAGTAAAGAAGCAAATCACACATTAGCTTGTGAAAGCACATTGTAACGTTCTAACTGGCAAAATAAACGTGAGAGCTTAATCAGTATAATAACTCGAGGAGTTCATTTCTTTACAATACAATCACAATTTATAATGAATTCAAATCTTTTCAATCATCTCCCCTCTCACCATTCACTCTCTATAAACCCTTGAGTAACCATTCTTCTTCCTACCATTATCTTCTTCGCAATAATTATTTCTCAGTCTTGAACGTATTGTCCATCTCTGCATGAGTCAACTCTTGATCAAATGCTGAATTGAACTTTCAAGATGCAGAGCCTTTGGAAGGTGTGTACGCTCGATTACACGAATAGAAGCTATAAAGGGAACAAGAAGTGAACTTCGCTATTCATCAATTTCGAAGAAAAGTAAGTCGCAACTCAATAAAACATTCAATTGAGTCGGTGAGTGAATGAGGTGATGCGGGGAGTGGGGGATGGTTCTGAGAGCTGAGCGCTGCAACCCCTTGATACATCTTGGAGAGGGTCTCATGCTTCACTGACTCTTTTCTAACCTAACCAACCCTACTCTATTGAGACTGAAATGATGCCCGTTTACAAACAGGACTTCTCATTACACTACGAAGGTCGCTACAAGTAAATAGTTTTGGCGAGAGGATGACGGTGAGGGAGTGATCCACAGGATATCTGAATGATGGGGGTGAGAAGATGGCATTATAAATTTAGATAGGCCACTCTTCACCTGACGCGAGCATTCATGTGATGTGTTGGGCTTCCTAATTGCAAAATGTCAGCTGCTCTTTCATGACTAGGATTGGATAGGATGGCTTCATGATGGGCTCTCGGCTCTGCTTCATGTACGCTGAATGCCCTTAATTCAATGTGCGATATGATTGGAAGCTGAAGAAGGGCTTCCCTCACAATACAACACTGAGGACCGATAATGGAGTGTCTCTCCTTTCAATACAATAAATTGGAACATGGTCACAGTCCCCGATATAGGGTCCGATGATGCAAAAAATTCATTTTTCCATAAATCGTTCTTGAGATGTTGACACAGAAAACCTTACAATAATACAAATTATGTTGGAGCCTAGACTATGAAAATCATTTGATTGGAAAAGTAATCTGAATATGAGTCGTGAGATTCATATTTTGAGATATTAGTTTCCAGAAATACTATCAATACTTTCAAAGATTGTTGAAGATTGGAGTATGATGATGAAGTTCATACATTCTTTTTAAAGAATGCAGTACATCTTACATTAGGAAAACTAAGAATCTCTTCTTCTATCACCATAGTAAAAATACAACAAACCTCACTTCATGAACCGTAAACCCTGACTTGCATAGTGGCTGTTTTCAATTCTTCAATACAATTTGATTTTTCCATTGAAGATGAGAGATAGAAATCAGAACAATCAAGTCAAGCTTTTGAAACATCTGAAAACGTTCTCATTAATTAAATTCAAAGACGATTATTTAGCTCCAATTGTGTTTCTGAATAATTATGCATGATAGCCCATACTAGAGGCTTGAAAACCCTTTTGACGGATTTTCCTGGAATAAATGAACTCTAAGAACTAGTGTAAGGGATGACATTTTAGTATCATAGATAATTATTCGTATTGGAATAATAATAGAGTTAAAATGTTCTTCGAGCCACTTGTCTCAAATTTTTACGAATGAAGAGCAATTTGAACTTGATTTTCCTTTTTATGAGAGAGACCGGTTGTGTCGTGAATCATGTTACAGAACAATTACTTAGATAACACAGGTCTGCAAAAAAAATATTTTTTTTAAATTGTTTGGAATTTGATAACTGATTCTTATGTATTTTTCAGCGCTGATTTCAAAAATGCAATCCATTTTTCTCTATCACGTAAGGTTTTCTCACAAAAAAGGAATTACTTTTTGGTATAATAACAAAATTTTAGCAATTTTTCAAATTTTCTCTTAAGTTAAAGGATTTTATTCCATGTATAATACATGTTATAAACTACATATCTAGTACACTTACATTTCTCTTCAAGCTCATAAGTCCTTATAGTAACGCTTTTGCTTTCCATCAAAGCTTCTTTTATTGCTTTTCCGGCTGTGTATTTGTTGAGGGTCATCTCGTTTTAGCATCCAGCAGTAGTCCGCTATCATGTTGACGTTCCATCTTCCTTGATACCTTCTTTCCATTTCCTTGATATCTTGGTGGAATCGTTCACCCTGTTCTTCACTGACATCACCAAGGTTTGCAGGGAAGTAGTCTAGATGTGAATGGAGGAAATGAACTTTAATGCTCATGTTACATCCCAGCTTCTTAAAGTTGTCGAGCATGTCTGCGACGATTGTCTTGTAGTTAGGATCTTTCTTGTTTCCTAGGAAACTGGTAACAACTAGTTTGAAAGATGTCCATGCTGCTTTTTCGTTTGTTTCCATTTTGTCCACAAAATTGGGATCTCTCATCAGTTTTCTAATGTCTGGTCCAACAAAGACTCCTTCCTTTAGTTTTGCCTCGGATAAACCAGGAAACTGTCCACAAAGATACTTGAAACACTCCCCTTCTTTTGGCAATGCCTTTACAAATTGTTTCATTAACCCCAACTTAATGTGAAGTGGTGGTAGTAATACCTTTTTGGGATCCACAAGGCTTTTCCTCTCAACATTTTTAATCCCCACCTGTAAGGTTTTTCTCAAGGGCCAAACTTTTTTAATGTAGTGTTGCCTTCTGTCTCTACTGTCCCATTCACAGAGAAAGCAAGGGAACTTTGTATAACCACTTTGTTGACCAAGCAGCATTGAGATCACTTTCAAATCCCCACATAGTGTCCATTTATGGTCTGAGTAGCAGAGTTTGTTTAAAACCAGTTCAAGGTTTTCATAACATTCTTTCAAGTGAACAGAATGTCCAACTGGCATAGAAGCATACTTATTGCCATTGTGTAGAAGCACTGCTTTAAGGCTTCTTTTTGAAGAATCTATAAAAAGTCTCCACTCATCAGGAGCATATTCTATTTTGAAACATGCCATAAGTCCAGGAACATCACTGCAAAACACCAAGTCACCTTCTTGAGAGAAAAAAGATACAAACTCCTTTTCCCTGGAACGATACCAAGAAAAGGACGTACCTGGAGCCAACATATTTTTATCTTTTAATCTAGACCCTAAAAGTTCTGCCGAGTCTTTAGGAAGACCTAGGTCTCTAACTAAATCGTTCAGTTCAGATTGTGAGAATGGAACGGGATTGGTTGTGCCAGGATCATAGCCATCACTGTCTTCTTCACTTTCACCTAGCTGAGCCAATGGCTCGTGGTCATCTAAAATACCATCCAAAGAAACTGGAGGAGAGGGTATTGGTACTTCAGGTCCATGAGGAACAGGGCGAATGGCTGATTTGATGTTAGGGTAAGGAATATCCTTTTTGTTTTTCAAATTGAAACCTTGAACATTGCAAGAACAAAAATAGCAGTCATCACTATGGTTTTTGGGCTCCCTCCAAACCATTGGTATTCCAAAACGAAATGACTGCTTCTTACCTTGGAACCATTGTCTCAGTTCTTCAACACACACTGAACAAACTTTGTGTGGGGCCCAAGACTTGTCTTGATCACCTAACTTTATACCAAAGTAGGCAAAATATACCTTTTCAACAAAATTGGAAATGTTTCTTTGTTGCTTTTTAACTGTATAGTTACCACAAATGTAGCAGAAGCTATCTGGTGAGTTGATACATCCTCTGGTAGTCATTTTTCATAAAACAACTTCACACCACAAGAAAACAATCTGTTTAGGCTGATGCCTTGAATCTTCTTTGTAGTTCGATGAAAAATCACTGAAAGTTATTTGATTCACACTTTATTGCCAACTATCCAAGTGTCACGAGATATCATTTAATACTATTCCCACAATCACTACTTCAAATCACTAGTAACCACAGCACGTGAACAGCACAGATTGAAGAGATACTGTGAACTGAAGAACAGTAGGTAGCAGAAGCTCACCGTTCGGTGATGGGGAGGGGGATGGGCAGTGTGACAGACAGGCACTGACATGAAAGATGCTCAGTGAGTCAGTAAGTGGATGGTGAGGGGGGTAGGCAATGGACAAGCACCGACATGAAAATAATGCTGGTTTCTCCTAATCAACTCTTCATTTTACATACAACTTGTATAGTAAAAAAAACAGCTAAGTAACTGAAAATACCTTAAAGTATTTTTTTATACTTATTAAAAGTACTATGGGCTTAATAACAGTTCATAAAGATCCTAAAAACTAAAATTCAAACTCACTAGAGTATGGAAATATGTATAAAAATATCGAAAAAAGCTAAAAATAGATAAGCGGTTTGTGGAATAACTGTAGGGGAAAGTCGGGCACTACCGGACAGCGGCTGACATCGGACAAAGCCAGTTCTTAAAAAGTGCCGCAATTGGCAGCACTTTTTATGCTGTCAGTACAACCAACTTAAGTAGCAAGACTGCCCATAGCAGTATTGCGCATTTGATGTAGCACGTTTTCGTAGTGGCTCCAGTTTTATGTATTTTTTACGGTTGACAAGTGCACGGAGTTAGTTTTAAAAAGCTGCTGCATCAATTGAAGTAAGTAATATTAGTCATAGTTGGTCTTAAAATACTTAGTGTACTTTATATCAAGTGAATACGACGTTTTGCTCCAGTCACATGACTGATTATGGCTTGACAGCCATTCTCACCTAGGTTGTCTGGCGGCAGGTATCGGACAAAGTGCAATCGGGCGGTATCGGACAATGTAATGACCACTTAAATTCACGGATTTTAATAGATTCTCTGGGTTTTTTAGGGATAATGGAATAGAAAAGAGGAAATTGGACAGAAGAATCACTAAAATTGGCTATTGAAAAAGTGTTATGTAATGAAATGACTAGGGAAGGTCGGGTACTACCAGACAGCGGCTGGCATCGGACAAAGCCAGTTCTTAAAGTGCTGCAATTGGCAGCACTGTTCATACTGTCAGTACAACCAACTTTAGTAGCAAGACTGCCCAAAAATGTATTCATTTGTGTGATTTAATATCCCTCAAACATAATTTCAGTACTATTTTATGTCTGTCCGATACCACCCGCCATAAATTGAAAAGTGCGTTTTGTACAGCGACCACATAGTAGAATAGACGGAGCATGCAGGCAGACTTTTGAAGCCAGCTCTAGCGCCAATACCCAACCATGATGGCGGTGGCCTTGAGTGAATCACTCCAGTAGCGAGCGCTCCGACAAGGTCACGCTCAGTTCTGCCCAGTTGTCCACACACTGCAGTGCTAATTTAATCAACCGGCTGTCACTGTCTCACTGAATTGTTTTATTGAATGGCGTTTTAGTATCATACTGCACTACAATGCCAGCGTATTGCATTGCTTATGAATGCTTCAATAAAGGAGAAAACGTTGAAGGAATAACATTTCACAGGTTAGTATATTGTAGGTAGTGTATAATTGGTGTAAGTATATAGTCTGATCGCACAAAGATTTTACTCGGGCAAGATGGAAGAAGTACTCCAGTTCGGTTTGTATTGGTTCAAAAATTATAAATTTGGTCTCAAATATTGTAGAAAATATTCAGCACTACAATTTGAGACCAAATTTATAATTTTTGAACCAAATACAAACCGAACTGGAGTACTTCTTCCATCTTGCCCGAGTAAAATCTTTGTGCGATCAGACTATATTAAGTGTTTAATACTATTACTAAATTACTATTTAAGGTTGGAAAACGACACTTAATACTATAATAATAATTGTTTTTTTATTATAGTGTAGTACACTATTGTATTGCTGGTACGCAGTACGGATTACTGGGACTACACGCACTGCATTTTAATAGCTTGTAAATATCCTGTTATTAATTATGACATTTCCTGCTGTTTGATTTTCAGAATTGGTTAACCAAATGAAAGTATTGGGCATATAAAATTGTTCTGTGTTCAGAGCTCTGTTGATAATTGAGAGTTAATGTGATATCATGGATAATGAAGAGGAAGCATTCATTATTAATTATTATTTATTGTTATAAGCAAAAAATTATTTTTGAATAGTCAGTCTGCAACAGAAATTGCTCTACTATGCGTTTCATGGAATTGGATGATAATTTGCAAGATTGTAGAATACAGCATTTTATTAATAAAGATAATATAATTAAATATAATTGTGCTGAGATGAGTAGCTTTATTTTATGCTTATATGTAATTTTCCAACAGTTCTCAAATCAAAAGATTAAATCGCAATCCAGTGTTCACTTGGTAAGAATAAGATAGAGTGATTTATTAAGTATTATTATTCCCATTATTATTGTCGATTAGCTGATTAGAGATTTAATTATTATGTGAAATATATAGGCAAATCTATAGTTGGAATATATAGCTTCAATTATTACGTGAAAATATATAGGCAAATCTATTATTGAAATGGTTCTTGAGAAAAAGGTACACACAGTATGTTTTAGAGGGAAGAGCTCGGAGTTGAGGCGAACGGAATTAATCGGAGCGCTTCGCCTCGTTTTCTCGTCTATGTTCTACCGAGAATATCAGGAGAACGGCTGATCTTAGAAAAAAAATGTTCAAATGAAAAATAAAATTCAACTTTTTATCTAAAACTTTCTCGCTTACGAAACTTGCCTACCCTAAAGATGAAAAATTTCCTCGCTTACCAACTTTTTTATGTCACGTTTTCAAATGTATGAAAAACTTTCAACTTTTTTTACTCGTGAAAGTTGAATAAACTGAAAACTGGTAATTTGAGTTACACCATTAGAATCAGTGTTTTATTAGGTATAAGAACACCAAATTTGAAAATTTTAACTTAATCCTAAGGGGACTAAACGACGATGTATTTGAAACTCGCGCACTACAATTTTGAGCTTCTGTGAGCTCCATTTCGCGTTTCTATACCTAACCATGATGGCGGAATTGGCTTCACTACCTGTAATGCTGTAGTAATAGGATCACTCCGTCTATTCTACTATGTGGTCGCTGGTTTTGTAGATAGTTGGATTTTTGGAAAAAAAAGTATGTTGCTATTGATATTATTTCATATAATTTACGCCAGTTATAGATGATATACTGTAGTATTATTTCACGCATAAAGTTGGCATTTATCTTAATCCTTTAACTGGGTACTTAAGAAAAAGCTAAGGTGGCCGATATCACCCGACCTTCCCCTACGTAAGGAATTTTTTCACTATTTTTCCCGAAATCAGCGTTGAAAATACTATAAAAATCACTTATTGAATTTTAAACAATTTTTATGCCGCAGACCTGTGTAACTCGAAAAGTGGTTATGACCCAGAAATGATTTGCAATTAATGTAGATTATCCTGGTATCCTGAGATGGCAGCTTTCAAATTACCTCGAAATTGTACAAAAATATCAAGTTTTCTACGCTCATAATGATGAATTTGTGAGCTGACCTTACCAATCGAAGATGAGCGGAAAGCATAAATTGAGATTGAGCGCACTCAGTATAGCAATTTCGACAATCTAAATGAAGACAATTTCAGGGACCTCCAGTATCGGTTTCTGACAAGTATAATCGCAATGCTATGAATTATTATCTCGCCGATTACTGGCATATGAGCTGTTTATTTCCAGTCTGAGTTCTTGGGAAATTTAGGAGGTGCAGTCAAGCTTGAATAGACAAGACATGGATCACGATAGTCCATCACGAGATCATGACTGATTATACGTATCTCTTCTTCTTATAACAACTTTTTCGCTATTTTCGCCAGAAAGTGGATCAATAGTTCCATTCAATGAATCTTGACTTAGATGGAATGAATCTACTAGAATGAAATGAACCATCAATGCGTGATTCGTTCGCAAATAACCAACTTGCCAAGAGATTTGCTCACTTACAACAAACAAACAATCAGGAGATTTGAGAGAATCTAGTGAAACCTTTCTTTGAAAACTTTTATATTCATGAGAGAAGTAGTTGTTTTTTGTGAGCTGGATCGCAGGTCTAGATTATTCGTAAACAACATGAGACCACAATCGTATCACACCTGAGGAAATGAGGAATACGTATCTTGTATGTACATAATAATATACATGGATATAACTAATAAGTTGTCGAAAAATATCATTATAAATCTGTGTATTGAAATCAAAATAATTCCATTTTATGACAATCTCAGAGCAATATTGTATTGTCATGTCATTATTATTTCATGCAATAATAGCCTACACTACAATCTCTAAAAGTAATATTTGGAGCATTAAAGTGAACTTTACTAAAAAGACACTTTTTTCTACAATATAGAATATTTATAGATTTTTATACAAACAACACCTATGAAACAGAATCCTGTTGCTATTGAAATCTGAATCCTTGTACTGTATAATGAATTTCTGATTATTTACTGGGCTGCACCCATCGGGATTAACTATTTCGAAGCAGCTCATTCCTACTCACCATTGTACTGCTCCTGAATTAGAATTGCAAGATATAGTTCACACACATACCGAATAATATGATGAATATTTTTAAAATTAGAGACAACAATTTGAAATAAAAAGGACATCTTTGTATTCAAGCCCCTTATGTCACCCTATTGAAGATCTTATTATATAGCTTCGAAAAGCTATAGCTCTATAGCTCACATACTTTTCACGGTTGTCATTCATCAAAAATGCCACATTCTTTGCTATTCAAGTTTGGGGTCAATTGAATAGTCGAGGGGATGGATGATCAGTTGGCCCCGTTACGTTTATGCTGAGAATGTTATGATAGTGAAGCTGGACACAAGAATAGGTTGAGAGAGGAGATAAGAATGAAAGAGAGGGAAGAGGAGGGTAGAAGAAGAAACTTCGCATTATTCGTGTGTGTTGTGCGTGTGTGTAAAGTAGGGAAGGGAGGGAGGAAAGATGACAACGATTTAAGGAGAGCGACACAAATTGATTGCCAGGAAAGTAGGAGCTGAATAACCGGTAGAAATGTAAAAAATCGCTATTAAAGCCCAAGATGCGGTAAAAAATGACGAGTTACTGAAGGGACGAAGTAAGGGAGGCTAGCACTATCCCTAATAATACAATGACATCAAAGTGTGCAACTGCAACTCATCTTGACACCGTGCTTTTCTGAATAGAATCAATGTTGTCTTGAATAGTGTACTAAACAGTATAGTAGGAGCCCACTCCAGTGACATTCTCATTCTCATCCCTCCCATAAAACTGCTACTGTACGAGCACTCTCTGTACATTATTAACGGTAATGTTGAACTATTCCCATGTTATTACGTTTTTCAATCAAGTTCACTTCTTATGTTACGGTGTATTTACACATAAATGCATGAGAGCTTGTGGGAATTACTTCTTTGAGTTACAACACAAGTCAAATGTTGAGGGAATTTTGTTAATTAAAAATGTAAGAGGAATTGTTGCAGCTCCTGGTTGTTATTTGAACAAGTATCTTGCACAAGTATATTTGAATATGAACATGAATTTATATACAACTTTGGAGTAAAATACCTTTCCTCCACTTAACAACTAGTGAAAAATACTATTACTGTTCATGAGGTCAATGAAAAAATGTACTTGCCTTTTTCAGACTTTTTCAAACAGTCTAGAAACGCCCTTGTTCATTTTTAAAAGATTATTCAGGCTACTTCTTACAAGAAAATAGAGTGGGCATTTAAATATATCATTTTTATTTACGAATACCCATTTGAATAAAGCAGGAACCTTCCAATTGATCGAAAATTGAGTCATGGATGAAAATAATAAAATTTTCAACGAGTGATTTTTAATAGGCTGATATTTTGAATGAAGTCAGTAGCCTACCAAATATGACCACCGAAATCTGGAGAGAAGAGATGGAACAATGCAGCAGTATTAGCAATAGCTGTTCAATTATGTATCAAACAAATTAATATAGACTACAATCCCCGCTCACTGTCAGACAGAATAAAGCTTTACTTTTTTCTCTCTGCTTACAGTACCGTTTCTTGATTACGAGAATGTTATTGTTTTTTTTTTAACAATTTTAAAACAAATAGTTTATTTATTCATTCGAATTTAATTCTGATAAATATTTAATCATTTAATTAGAGGATTGCAACTGGCTTGTGCCTAAAACTACCCCTCTTCCAATCGAATTAATGTTATATCATATCAATGCTGAGCATTTTTCGAAATTATGTTATTCTTGTTTCTAGATTCTTGATTCTTTTCATGGCTTATGATTACAGCTCGAACCTTTCATATCAGTAATATTATTATAATAATATAACATATTCTCTGACGTTCCATTGAATAGTTGCGACTGAAGACGATTTCCTCTGTAAAAGGTTCTCTGATCTATTATATTCTTATTTCATTCAGCAACTCTGCGGAGTCTAATTATCGAGATGCTATCAAAGCGTTCAATTGGAGCCCATGTATAATTATGTAACTATTTGGAGTTGTTTACAATGTGGAAGGCTCTTTCATCTGTGCTACAAGGATAGCTGGAGATGTTTTCTCAGACTTTGAATGAGGACTGAAACCTTACAATCTAGCATCTGGCGGAAGAACAGCTTGCCTTCGATTGGAATAAAAAATAAGTTGTGTGTGGCGCATATGCTCGACTGGGACTGGCTGGTGCTGGCTGCTCCCCATGGAGTCTTTCAGCCTCGGCGACCTCCAACAGCATCTCTATAAAAACTCCCGTTCAACCGCTAAATAAGTGAGATGTACAGTTGTGCAAAATTGGATCTAAATAGCTGCCTGCGCGGATGTGCTGTGCAATACTCTGATTGTGAAATGATCGTTAGAATCCGATTCACTAGCGTCAAGAGATGAGAATTGTGAGAGCTCACAGATTACTCAAGTGTCACTCACAGAAACTGGAAGGAATTCTTTATTTTATTTATTTGTGACTATGAATAACGATTCACTATCGTCAGGAGATGATAATATATTGTGGAAGCTCAAAAATCCTTCATCTGTACAGAAATTGGAATCTATTTTTGAACTCTATTGTGACTATGAAAATCATCCAAAATGCAATTTCTAGAAAAATTTGAAAATGGAAGTCTTTGTACTTCTTTTTACTGTTATGAATTAAATTTCTAGTTGAAATAGAACATGTTATTCGATGAAAAAAGCAGTTTTGGACAAATCTTTTGATTCTTCCCACATTTTAATATGAATATTCTCAATGAATTAATGAACGAAATAGAAACATCAATAATTAGTTGAAAACAAAAACCACTAATAAAACCTGTAATTTCTATTTGTTCAATAAAAATTGCTTTGACAACATCTTGGTCGTTTTCATTGGAAATGAAACATTATTGATTATATTTATATATTTTTTATTGATTATTACAGTATTATATTACAATTTCAGTAGGATTATGAGTACGGAGTTGTTTACGTTGATTTTGTATCTGGTTATTTGGAATAAGATAAGAGATTAATTGGTCAGGAGGAAGGATTTTCATACCACATGACCACTTTCGTTCTTATAATGTAGTGTGGGAGAACATTGAGCATGTTTGAGATATTGCAAAAAATGGGTATTAAGAGCAAAAAGGGAGAGCTTGGAAATAAAATCATAGGGATATCCTTTCCAAAGACTTGTTAATGTTGTTGTCATGTATGTATGAGATGCTTCCAGAACAATATCTATTTCAAACCTTACGTTTTCATATTCAGCTTCTATTTTCACATTGATAAGAAGTTTATTACAATCGTATATTCCAGGTAACGTAATACACTTGATGAGATGTATTTGTGAAAACGAGTTCACAAAAACTCTGTGAACATTTGACAGAACGTTGGTGAAATGTATATCTGAAAACGATGTAAGGCTGTATCGAAACGATTTTTTTGTGATATTCACAAACAAGAGGTATTTGGTAGCTCTGACCAGAGAGAATACTCTCTGGGCCTGAATTGAAAACATGTGCCATCGGAATGTTGTTAAACTCATATACCAATCGAGGCAAGAAACGCAAGTTATAATAATTATTCAATTCAATTCAAAAAATTTTTATTTCATCAAAGATTACAAGAGTGTCTTTGTTACATTAAAAATAAAAACACACTTCACAGCAAAAAAGTTACTACCACTAAAAAACATGTGAAAAATAAAAATATATATTATCCGAAATATAATCCTTGCAAAGGCATTGCTGCCTGTGTGTGAGAATGCGTCCAAGGTTATTATTATTCAAGTAAATTACTATTCATTATATCCTTTGTCTATGTTCCATGATTTTCAATATGAGCTGACTAAACATTCTTTAAATAAATTTTTGAACATAAGACGTTTTGGGCCAAGGCCAGGTTTTCTTTCCTTGATGAAATCCATGATTATAAATAAGTATAAAATTGATTAGAAATATATCATAAAAAATGAATGCATTTACAGATTATAGATCGGTGGAAAAAGAATCTGGAAATATGGAACGATGAATCAAGAATATTATGAAAAACAAGCTGTCCCGGCGAACTTCGTATCGCACTCTTCCCCCCCCCCTTAATGTCCCCCCTCTTCTCCCCACAAATGTCCCCCTTTCATGCCACCCCTCAAAAAATGTCATCCCCCAAATGCCCCCCATTCATTCCCCCCCCCCAAATGTCACCCCAACATATCCCTCTTCATGTCAACCCCTCTTCCCACCAATTATTTTTTTTAATTTCTATCTTTTATTTTTTATTAATTCCTTTTTTTTTTTTTTTTAATTTATTTTTTTTCCGTTTATTCTTCAATTTTATTATTTGAAACGATAGAACATGTATTATACGAACGATAACTCATTCTTAATTGATGATTCTAGCGTAAAAAATAATAATTAGAGCAGAAAACCTAGTGCAAAAAAAAAAATGGTTTGCGGCGGGGATCGAACCCCCAACATCTAGGTCGTAGGCCGGAGCTCTATCAACTGAGCCACTGCAGCTTGAGATAACACTGCTAATTTTCTGGTCATGAATCACGATCATCTTTCCGTTCTTCGGTAGCCGGCAATTTCAAAACATAGGTTTGTAAAATGTTTGATAGGTTAGGTCATTAATGTACTAATTATTTATTAATAATAAAGGGGTTTTCTTATATTTTAATACATATTATGTTAACCAGTGCTGTAACAATTCAAACTAATCCAAAATCATCTAAATAGGTTCAGCCGTTCTCGAGTTATAAGCGAGCGTACAGACACCAACTCTCTTTTATTAATATAGATATAAGGTAACACGCATATCACAAGAAATTTCAAGAAAGATTGATAGAAAAATATAATACAGTTGGAAGACGAGAGAGTGATTCATCCTGAATGCAGAAACTATCAATAACGGTTGTTAACAGAGTAATAAATTGAACAACGGACCAATCACGAAGAAGATTCAGATCAGGAACACGCCCACTCAGACACACCTCCAAGCCCCGCCTACTCTTTCCTGATTGTTCGAAGTCAAAAGTACAAAGTTTGTTGTGTATTCTTCCGGTAGAATGCAGTACATACTGGGTGGTTTTACAGTGACTTCTATAGTCACTTCTATTGTCACTGTAGGTGGTGAACACCTTTTGCTTTTCCAGTAGCAGAGTTGATAGTAGTACACGTAGTAACTGTGGCATGCGCTTATTAAAGTTTAATTTTTCAGTACACATTGTTTTATTCATATTATTCTTTTGAAAAGTGAACAAGGTTTCTTAGGAAGAAACTTAAATTGCTTAGAAATTTTAATATTGACATGAATATGTGATTTGTTTGAAAACCTAATTCAACATTTTGGAAAACAAATATAGAACATTCATTCGTTGATAGCTGATATATTTTCAATTTAAACAACTGAATCAATATAACAGCTTTCTGGAGAAAATACTAGCAAAAAAGTTTCAATTTTTTACACATATTCAGTTTAGGCTTCGAAGGCCGGAATTGCTTCTGAAAAAATTGTAAAAGTCAATGTTTTTCAGAGACTTTCTGGAAAAATCGACTGTATCAATGATTGAATAAACAATAATAAAGCTATTCAACTGGAAGTTTTCAAGTTTTCCAGAACATTTTCTACACTGAAATCAAATTGTTTGGGATAACAATCATCTCACTCTATAGTGTAGTTAGAAAAACGGAAACGTTTCCGTTGGAGCAATTAGGAAACGTTTCCGTTTTTCTAACTACACTATAGAGTGAGATGATTGTTATCCCAAACAATTTGTTTCATTGTAGAAAATGTACAAATGTACAAATGAATTTGATATGAACGTTCCTGTCATTCTGTCGTATAGTAAACATGGACTCATGGACATGGTGAAATATTGGTCAATTCCACTTGGTTAAAAATGCTATCAACTTTAAAACAAATGCAGGCAGCTAATTGAATTGGTGTTGAATGTGGTAAAAACACGGTCACAATCAAAAATATTGTCACATCAACCTCACCAGTATGATGTGCCAGTACAAATTAGTTTGTAAACATTTAGCGCACAAGCTTTTCAAGCCACCTGTCCCGCAGTTTGTTACTTGACGTTGGAAGCACCAGTGCTTATTATGATGCTTTGTCTATTCCCCTTTCATAAAAAAGGTACATTATTTTGCTTTTATTATACTATCATAATGACCTCAGACTTATAGAATCGCTGGTCGGACATTTTTATGTTGAGTTTGCTTTCAAAAAGTTTTTTATTATCATTTTCAACGAAGGCTACAGTAACAATAATGTTTTTTATGTAGTTACAAGCTTTATGTGTCGCCCGTATGCTTCAGTCAGAAAAACAAACGGTTTCACGGGCTGTGGAGTATCGCTCAAGCAGTTAGTGTGAAGAAAACAGTTGGAATATCAATCCCTTGCCAGACCAGACGATAAAAATTATAAATCTCTTTTTAACATTTTTTCGGTGACAATTTTGATGGTTTATCTTAATATAAAATAATCTTAAAACGCTGTTTCATCTTCCACCTCTCAATTGTTTGAAAATGTGCCATAAACATGAAGATTGCGTTTGGGTTTATATCAACTCAATAACTTTGGTATTGTGAAGAGATTCTGAAAAAAAATCTGAAGAAGAAGGGATAGTGAGATAAAAACAATAAAAAATATAGGACAGAAAAATGTAAAAATGGTAGATTAAAGAATAATGAAAAGATTATGTTGTCTAGTGGAAAGATGAACTAGAGAGTTCAAAAACTGAGCTAAGAGCTGAGGAAGATGAGGAACTAGAGTTGTGTACTGAAATGTATTTGGGTTCTTTTCAGGCTCATTGAACCCAGTTTCACATGTCAGGTTTCTGCACTTTATATTATGATCAATGTCTCATCAAGTACTGCATATACTCCGTGCTAAGTACTCATAGCTCCGTGTCCCTGATGGCTGAAGAGGAGAGGTGAAGAGTACTATACTAATACACTACAAAAACCGGTTTTCGATTACGTATTGCATTCCTTCCAGGGACACGGAGCCCGGAGCTTATAGTCGGGCAGTAGAGACTGTATTATAGTTGGTGCTATACAGCTATTAATAAACGCTATTGGAAAGACATCTCGTGTACAGTGGACCATCTACTTCTCCCCCTGTATCTCCACTCCGACAAACTCCTTGTATCTCCAAGCAGACAAACTCCTTGTATACCAAATCCATTTCGAATAATGAATGTTTGGGAGGTGAATTTTGAATTTGTTCACATATTATAACAGACAGAATTGAAGAATTGAAATCATTAAAATTTATTGTAGAGTTAGGATACCTTCCAGACAGATAGACAGTTTCATCGGTTAGCATGACGGTGACAACATCGAGAATCGGAATCTTATTCTTGCATTCTCTTCTGACAACATCGCAAGCAAATTTGAACGATCTGGACAACACAGCCACGTTTGATTTGGTTTCATCAAATTTATTTTATCACTTTATTTTTTCTATCCTCGATTTTCTCCGTCACTCCTCATCCAAAAGTAGATCACACTCTGACCGTTTTCTTCAAGTTTTCTTCACCTCTAACAATCTCTTTTTCATAAAAATCCTAAATAGTGGATCAACCACCGATTTTTCTCTCCCCCCTTTCGAAATTTCTTCTCCATCAAACCTCTTCTTCCATCTGAATTCTCACTCACCTATTCATCTTCTGAACAATAAAATACCTTTAAATCGTTCTCACATTAAGCGTAGGCCTATAATAATGCCATCGCAGTCTATTCACCGAGGCCGTATTTTGTCCGGTCATGCGTATTAAAAACGATTTTTGTGAATCCCTTCCATCATCACAACCGAAAAGCTACATGGCTTTTTAATGTTCATCATTTGTAAGCGCATTGTGAAGCAATAAGACTGCTATTCACCAAGTTTGTTGTGAAGCTCGTTTCGGTGTCGGAATTTGTCTTTGAACTTCCATTACAACATTATTACAACAAATCATATTAATTTATTACGTCACAACATTCCAAGATCACAAAATATTTGTTGCATATTGATTCCATGATCAGAGACTTTCGATCTGCAGTAACTCAAGTTTAGTAGGAGAGCTGCTTTAAAATCAATTATTGGTTTAAATAAATCTCAGTAACTGATAGGTATCGGAGGTATGAAATGCATGTATTATTATATTATACGAGATCTACCTGATAGCCATCACATTCGAAATATGGATAACAATTTAAATTATGTGGTCGCTACAGCTAGCTCAATGATGTGTTGTTTGATAGGTGTAAAAATTCATAACAATATTCTATCCAATTACTGTGCTCATTGTCTGAATAATTCAATCCTCAATTCTTCTTTCAATATCGGGGTACCGAGCTCTGCTCGAGGGTAGGCCTACAAAGGCACAGGAATGGAAATTTTAAAGGAAAAAAAGGAATTAAATTGAACAATTTTTTAAAGTACAGCCATCAGTCTTATGCACTGATTCATCATTGCACTATAAAAAAAGTAATCTGAGCTTTCGAAATATTATGAATAATCGAGTTTGAATGCATATCATTTGAAAAATCGCACATGTGGTAAAATTTTGCTTCATATTTATAGTAGTAGTAGTAATAATACTTCATTATTTTCATTAAAAAATATTTTACCACTATTATTATTTCTATATGCTTCATATAGAAATAATAATATGGGTTGATAACTATTTTTAGGTCAGCTGTTTAGATGAACTCTTGACGATTTTTTTTTCAAATAAATAAAAACAGATCACATGGCTAACTTCATGCCTCAAATTTTAAAATAACAATACAATATGGAATATTTTCAAAATTTCAAATTCCTTTTAATTTT
Organism: Laodelphax striatellus; assembly: GCA_017141395.1. Taxonomy (NCBI): domain Eukaryota; kingdom Metazoa; phylum Arthropoda; class Insecta; order Hemiptera; family Delphacidae; genus Laodelphax; species Laodelphax striatellus. The sequence continues at coordinate 10,969,026 of CM029530.1, forward strand.
CTATAGATAAATTAAAATCAGAAAAAAAGGGGAATAGGAGCAGCTTATGTGTTTCGATATTTTTCTCAATTCTAGTAATGGAACCGCTGGTTTTACCAACAACATCAAGAACCGACGGAAAATTGTTTCTTCCTGTCAGCTGATTCTCTGTCACTGTCTCAGCAGCTGAAATAATAATCTTGTCTCACTCACACACTCACTCGCTCTCACTCTTTCTCATCTTTTACAGCCGACGGAAATTTGTTTCTGCTGTCAGCTGATTCCTAAAGGATCGGTTTTTCCTTTTTAAGGTCCTTCAGCGAGTTATCCCAGGGATGAGACCCGGCGCAAACTAATTTTTGTATCACAAACCTCCTATATTTCAAATTTCGTCAAAATCGTTAGAGCCGTTTTCGAGATCCATTGGACATACAAACATATAAACATACATATAAACATATAAACATACATATAAACATACAGAAATTGCTCGCTTAATATAATAGGATTTGGACACTGTTTTGACATCCGCATTTCTTGTTTTACTCTCAATGGCATTTTTTTTATGAATTAAAATTGAAAGTGAACCAATCATTCAAGTATTGAACACATTTGAAGGGAGCCACCAGACTTCTTGATCGAATTCTGTTTTATTTGAAACAAGCTGTCCCGGCGAACTTCGTATCGCACTCTTCCCCCCCCCAAATGTCCCCCCTTCATGCCACCCCTTAAAAAATGTCTTTATTCTTTATTCTTAAAAAATAATTTCATTTTATTTTTATTTTACTTTATTTTTATTATATTTTTATTTTATTTATTTTTTATTTTATTTTTATTTTATTTCTATTTTATTTTTATTCCATTTTATTTTTATTTTATTTTATTTTATTTTATTTTATTTTATTTTATTTTATTTTATTTTATTTTATTTTATTTTCATTTTATTTTATTTTATTTATTTTATTTTTATTTTATTTTATTTTATTTTTATTTTATTTTTATTTTATTTTATTTTATTTTTATTTTATTTTATTTTATTTTTATTTTATTTTTATTTTATTTTATTTTATTTTATTTTATTTTATTTTATTTTATTTTTATTTTATTTTATTTCCGTTCTTCAATTTTAATATTTGAAATGATAGAACATGACTGTATTATACGAACGATAACTCATTCTTAATATTGATGATTCTAGCGTAAAAAATAATTAGAGCAGAAAACCTAGTACAAAAAGAAATGGTTCGGAGCGGGAATTGAACACCCAACCTCTTGGTCGTTGGAAATCCAATTCGTGGATAGGCCGAATCGCTATCCACTGGGCTATTGGGACTTGAGATGATATTGCTAATTTTCTGATCTTGAATCACGACTATCTTTCCGTTCTTCGGTAGCCGGCAAATTCAAAACTTGGTCTGTAAATGTTTGATAGGTTAGGTCATTAATGTAATAATTATTTATTAATTATAAAGGGATTTTCTTATATTTTAATACATATTATGTTAACCAGTGCTTCAACAATTCAAACGAATCCAAAATCATCTAAATCGGTTCAGCCGTTCTCCAGTTATAAGCGAGCGTACAGACACCAACTCTCTTTTATTAATATAGATGTGTATGACCTGGAAAATATGCGCTTATTTATTTCTAAATGCATTTATCGAACTCGTCTTCCGCATGATGCACTAGTAAACAACATTTATGGAATTGGCTTTTTTGTGATAAATCTGGGGCGTATAAACTACAAAATTTGAAAGATTAGGTTTCAGTGCACTATACGATAAAGAAGCCTAACTTCATGACTTACTGCACACAATGGCTCACTTTGATTGATGACAGTTTCGTAATAGCGTGATACGTCATCTCGAAAAATCTCTCTCCGATTTCCCGAAACGATCGACTTTTTGTTCCTCTGAACTTGACCCACTTCACTAATCCTGGTTTATTGTTCTTTGTTAACAAATCACCTGTATTATATCAGCGCTTAGTCATAATTACTCACTATCACTACGCTATCGTCTTTGATTGTTTACGAATAATGTGCTGAAAGCAGTTCTTAGTCAGTAGACTAAATTAACTACATACGTCATCGCAAAAATGGGTCATTTTGTAGTTAAGAGTGTATGAAAGTAAATAAATGAATATTTATAATTCTCACATAAAATTTGAATCTGATCCCACATCCAGAAATAAATTCCTAGTTAATTGGTTATACTGTATAACAAGTTTATATCCCTTGTTAATATTGTTACATTACATTTTTCTAGTATAAGATAAATAATAAATAAAACAATTCATTATGTTATTGTTTTTATGCTGAATAAAATTAATAAGATAATTAATTCCTTATTTCATGATTTTTACAAAGATTAAGTCCAATCAATTATTCCATCATTATATCTTTCCCAGAATATCATGATATAAGAATTATGTTAATAATATCAAAGATCATAATATACTTGAATGAGAATTTATGGGAAACTATACGATTTTTTTAAGACTGCTACTTCTCATAAACGTCAAAAAAGAGACGGCAAAGGCTGCAAACATGTAGGTGTTGGTTCAAGGTGCACGTTTGCGAACTGGTTTCAGCACTACGTAAAATAGTCAATTTATTTTTATTTTCTGGCGAAAATGACTTGGAACACAACAAATCGATTCAGCCGAGTGTAATAAAAAGCAAGGTGCACCCATTCCCGATACTATTGACGTGTTCGATTACTTTATAACGACCATCAAGATCGACTATTTGATTAGATTATAAGCTGAATCGTCCAATTGATGGATGTAAATTTTCACCTGCTGGGGAATGAACTGTTGTGATCTGAGCAGTCGTAACCAGAGAGGGTAGAAAAACAATTCTACTTCTTTACTTCTATTCTCTCTGGTCGTAACGAATGAAATCTTTGTTTTGATATCTTGATTTTCATTCAAAAGTCATAAATATACCACACAGTGACCATTACTCAATTCAAGAAGACTAGTTGATTAATTGAAGATAAATTGTACTCGATAATTTACAACTATTTTATTGAATAATGTGTGAATCTTTAAGCTATGTTCAATATAATCTTTCAAATATTCAATGCATTGAACAGTTTGGAATAATGTTTTTATTTGAAGAAGATTGAAGAGGTATATGAATCCATATAAGTGAGATATTACGGTTTACTATTTGATGCATTCATTTCAATTTTGATTTATTCATTTTCAACAATACTGAACAATGAATATGGTATGAGTTGGTCTGAGATGGTGAGATGGTCTGATAAGAAGGTGAGGCAACATAGCATGAGCGAATATTATTTTTGAAAACAAATAGGTTACTTATCCATCATCAAAACTAAGAATTGATAACATTGTCATTGAGTTTCATTCTCCAATTCCCAAGCATTTCAATACAAATTGAGACAGCAGTTACTTTCCAAACTTCTTCCCAACAGCTTCACACTTGTGTACTAAATGAGAGTATCAATATGATTAGTAAGCTATTAGTTTGAAATGCTAAGTAATCGAAATGAACTAGAAACATGAATAATTTCAGTGTCAAGGACAAATTCAGGTGGCTCCTGGCTGACATTCAAAATTTGTATTTACAGCAAAACACTGCAATAAATCAGCAAAGGCTTATTATTGTCAGACAAGCAATTTGGTGCATTTTTAAGTAAAATTGGTGCAAAACGTTCTTATGAAAAATAGTGATAATGAATGCAAGATCTAGGTCAACAGTTGTGCACTACTCAACTTTCATTTGAAATAGAAATAGCCTGAACGAACAAAATAGTCATAATAGACCGGATTACAGTATTATAAACGAGCTGGAAGTTAAATTCTGTAAACTCAATTGTTTGACCTCAATTCCTATTTATTAAACAGCAATATTACATGATAATTTATATATATTTTATGTTCCTCTTTCTCAATAAATGTTGCACTAATCATGATAATTATTATTCATTGAAAATTGTACATAATAATTATACTAGTACTTGAATATAGTACGGAAATATACCCGGCGATGACTAAATAAGTATACCACGCTTCGCTGTTACTATAAAATAAAATAGTAACACGTTATACACGTTAAATAGTACACACGTTATATGTACTCTTTATTCGTGTTGAAATTGAATTGTTGGGTTGCACCAAGCAAGATCAACTTTGATCCAGGATCAGGATAATTCTAATTGAATTAGCTTATTCAAAATAGTTGATAGCTGTTGGTGTAACTCGACATATGAGTACTTTCTCCTTGCCATTGCTCATTGCTTGTGAAAAATTGTGACTGTTAATCGTTTCTTATCTATTTATTCATTTTATTATTCATAATTCACCCAGTATTGAGAATGACCAACAACTTTTCAGTCAAAATTGCCCCTTTCACTAAGAGCTGTTGTATTTATGAACGTTTCTAACGTAAGAGACGTTTCCGAAAGTGACAATTTCGTGAAGGAATCAATATTCATAAATCACACTTGATCCTAACCTCAAATAGTATCTCTGCCAATTCAATTAATTGACAATAATGATAACACTCAAATCTAAATTCTTGAAATATTTATTTGTACATTACTACGTTTGTGAAAGTGACAATCATTAAACAAATTATTTGAATCTCCTCCGAATTGCACATTAGTAAGTTCATGTTTTGAATAAAATAAAAATCCAATAAAATTTGCTTTTATCATTTTGCTTTAGTCACTCACATAAGATTATTTCGTTGAGAATATTCATGAATATAGGCCTTAATTCCTAACTGGATCCGTGATAGCTGATGTTTACTATGCTAATTGCTAATGTTTACCAAATGGAATTATCATACTATTATTCTGTAGGCCTACATTTCAGTGAAGCGCGAAGTTTGAATTTCCAAGTTGCTTGATATGACTAATGCAAATTGAATATACTTGCACAACACTGAACAGAGAAGCGGAACATTCGAAACCGTGATGATAATAAACGGCCAAGACCTTGTACAATGAATTGGCGTTTCTATGCGCCAGCTTTCACGATCACGGCTGCCACTCAATAATAGAAGCGCCAGGCTTATAAATTTAGTCAAGTTTCTGTGGATCGTCCACATTTCTGACATTGAGAGTACCCTCGAATCGTTTTTGAAGCTCTCCAACTGAACATCAATAAAATAATGTCTAGTGGTGTTTATTATATTAATAGAGTTGTAACACATGTCAAGTAACAATTTGCGAGGTGAAACAGATAAAGGAAGTCATCTCTGGAAATTTATGATATGTACTTTCGTGCGAGCTAGTCCTCTCTTCATATTTCCTATTATTTTCTTGGGACGTTTATATTGGATTTAAACTACTGTATTTTGATTCTATGTAGCAATATTTATTATTGAAATACGAGTAATAATTAGCTAAACATTATCAATTTCTAATAGGTAAATTATTGAGTCCAGATATTGGGTCTAGTTGTTACACCACCATCAATCTCCGTTTGATAAGTACTAGCGATTGATTAAGATGTAACTTGTTACGATCGAAACCAGAATCTCGTTATTTTAATAAAATTATAAGTGATTGTGACAATTCCTTGTTTATTTTTTATTTTTCATTCAAAATGTATAAATCTATTACAATATCACCTTCACTATACTGTATTTACTACACAGAGTGGAATCAGAAAAATTTCGGAGGAGACGTTAAGCCGTCGGTCCCGACTGCCTAAAAAGTAGTCGTCATATCTCATCATCACCCCACTCATTACCCACGCACAAGCCTAGAGCTCATGTGGGCATCATCCACAGAAAAAAAAATTGCACATTATATTATAGCCCAGTAGTAGAAAAAGTGTCGAATTTTGATTCATATAAGTATATAACCAACTCTTTCACTGCCATTACCAGAAAGAATAGAAGTAAAATATCTTCTTAAAATATAATTTCTTCTTTTATACTCTCTGGCCATAATCACTATCTTTTCTTTCTCCATTTCAGTAATTACTTCTAGATTTACAGTTAATATCTTTTGTTGAAATCAATCGATGTTTTATACAAATTAATAGTTTTTCCCCATTTGATTATGAGCTGTATTCAGACAGGTATTTTATAAAGTTACTTTTCTCATCTTGATGAAAGTTAGTTAGACAGCAATTCTTCAACTGCGCTTTTCAGAGCTACGTGAAGAAATTCGGGGGAGTCTGTTGGTTGTTGGTTGGTGCTGCCGTAGACAGTGTTTAATTTGCAGTAATTTCCACATGAATAATATCAGGCCGAACCGCGTGATAGCAATTCTGTTCGAAGATATTGCACAATTCCCGTCTCAAAGGGAGTTCTCCCTCGCTCTCCACCAAGTGGGATCACTGATAATGAATGAGCTGCATTCTCTGTCTCACTCTTCCAAGCTAAAGGAATGCTTATAACTGTCAGCGTGCTCTGGGTTTAGCATGAATGCGGGGCTTCATCCTTGTTGATTCTACTCGTAGCAGTTCTCGCCCTGAGTAATTAGGCTACGCATTTTGGCATGCGGCTTCCGGCTAGTGCCAACAGAGGGCATCCCACCTGTCGCAGCTTCACTCGATGATTAATCTCGCGCACAGCGATAAATCTTTCATCAGTTTTCATAAAAAATCAATAACTATGATATGACAAGGAAGGCCTTCAAGAAACCGAGATAACGGCTCATGAAAATATTTTCCTAACATAGGCTATCGATTTGTTTGTTAATAATAGAAAAAGAGATAAATTGAGGATAATTGGATAATCATCTGTTACAACAACAAAGTTATACCATTAGTTCACTCTTGTGGATTATCCGATTCTTGTCTGTTCACATAAGTAAAATACATTATTGAGGGCCGCTTTCCCGAACGCTGCTTATCCAAAATTTGGCTTAAGCCGCATTCGGAGAATAGGAAAACTATAGAAAAAAAATATTGAGCGTCAGCTGTTCAATTTCCATGATAAATGTTACATTAATTTTATGCCTAATGTACTGGATCTTTAATGGCAATTAATTTCTAGTAAACTTCCTGTTCTTATAAAAAAAATGTACTTGTAGTTAAATTCACCACTCAAATTTATCCCACCAATTTTATCTTATCTCAGATTATCTCCGTTAACAATATTTTCCAAATTTCAAATTTATTATTTGCTCTCATCTTTGAAATATCTCTTGTTTGATATGAATTAGGCCTACTACGGTTTGCTGTGAACTTTGTGATGCCTCTCCTCTCTGTTATTTCTGGAATTATTGAGACAGCTCTGCTATTTCAGTCTTTTATGACTCAGTATACTACTGATTTTACTAAACAGTAATTTTATGACTAAAGTTCATGTTGTATTGTATTTGAAATGTTTAATTTCTCTGTATTTTATTGGAGAACACTCTTGCTCGAGAGTAATTTTATGACTAAAATTAATGTTGTATTGTATTTGAAATGTTTAATTTCTCTGTATTTTATTGGAGAACACTCTTGCTCGAGTGAGTCCAAACGTAAGTCTTTACAAAAAATTCCATCATAGATGAATAAGTTCCATTGATACAAAAATAAATGTAATACTGAAATATGAAGCAATGAATGATGGTATATGAGTTCCTGATGTACTGTTAGTTTTGATCTCCAGTTACTTATCGTAAGTTCCACTTCTAGTTGGCGTTAGAATAGCTGAGATTGAACAATTGCTATTAGAACAGTTACCTCTCATTGCAATAATAAGTGAACTTAACAAACTAACATGCATTAGGCCCAGCTTTATCACATCAACGTCTTAGGTGGAGAACATTTTGTGGGAGTTAATTTATCCAATTATCCAAAGCACTGCGTCGAATGGCACATTCGTAAGCGAGCTAATGATATTAATAAATTTTGATCATCGAGTGTAATTGCACCTTGTTCTATACCTCGTCACGTGGGCAGACTGGATAACTTGGAATAATGTTTCACATTATATGATTAGATCGCTAAGATTAGCATACGAGAGTGAACGGCGCAAAAGTTTATTATGCACTGGCATCTTTAACAGTTTCAAGGTGATAAAAGGAAGTTCAAATTGACATTATGATTACAGACGATAAATTTGTTGCTTAGAATGACTTAGCTGACACTAGTTAATCATTGATTGCGATATACACTCTATAAATAGACAATAACTGTTTTTACAAGTCTATGAAACATGCTCCAAGTATGCTTAAAGATTTTATTGGGACTGGGATAAACAACTATAAATAATAAATTTTACTTATCTTACTTAAATAATAACTTAGGATAATACATAAATAATAATTATTTTAATAATAAATTTTACATATCTTACTTAGGGTATATTTCTCCATTATTCACATTTACTCCCTTATTTGATTATGATGTTGATTCACGCAGATCATGTTGAATTAAAGAATATTTTCTACAATGTTTTCCCACAAAACTAAGTTTTAGATTGGGAAGGCTTTACAAGAAATAATATGAGATGAACTGAAGCTTGGAAAGTTATGTTGCTGGATGGCGCTTGCAGGTTAAGGTTTCCATAGTTATTCAAAAAACAACCAAGTTTCAAAACATGATCTATTCATATCCCACTGCTGAAAATCATGCCATAAAGACCAACAGTACACTTCTCTTCTAAGGCCCCCATATAGACAACTCTTTCAAATTAAATTCAATATTGTAATACATCAGACAGCAGGCTCTTTTGGCATTGCAGTAATAAAATGAATGGTTTAGCCAGCTACAGGGCAAGTGGGCGTTATAAGCTAACATCATCGTATCATAATTCTCTCTGAAGCTTGTTTATCCATTCCTTTAAGAGAAACCTTGGTTGATCTCTCGCCATGATATTAATAATTATTTCTTCCATCAACTTTGGATTAGAGCCAGATATTCCTAATTCTTTTGAAGGACAACTGAGTCTGAACTGTGAATGCTTTATGAGCTGGTTGCACAGTCAGATCGCGTATTTGTTGATAATTTTGGACTGCATCCGGAGAGAATTTATTGATTAAACTTTAAACGTTCCACTTTCTGAATGTTTTGAAAAGGCGCTTGGATGCATGTGACGTGGCGTGATTGATTTAAGAGCTATTTCATGTTCATCATGGACTGATCAACAAACACAGGGTACTGATGCAAAGTGAGAAGTTCACCTACATAACATCCAGGTGACATGATGAAATATTGATTTGATATTCCCAGCTCCCAGAATAGAACTGCCTGTATTTTTCACTCTCACATCATAATTGGACGCACACCATGAAATGCATTTCAGGAACTCTGCTTTGTTATTGTTTTCTCGTTCAGTGAAAGTTCAGACTTGGATTGTGCTATGTTTATTAGATGGAATAAAATATGATGCATGCTGAATAAAATTTGATGAAGTAAGTTTTATTTATATAACATAATTTTTGTATGGATGTAAAGTTCTCATCCCTTGACAAAATTCTTGTTTTTCATATTCCTGGAATTCTTATGATAAGAACATCTGAAGGCATCCACTTTGAATCGTAAATACCGTAGTTGCTTCTTTCGTTATCATGAACTATAATTATATTTCAGTCGATAGAAGAAAACAATTGAAAATCACTACTAAAAAAATTTTCATTGAAAATATCCAATTTGAGAAGATTATTGACTAAGAAACAGATAAGTTTCAAACATGAATTATTATGAATAAAATTGAAAGAGAACACAACTTTATTAGCAAATCACTGTTTTGTTGAGATGAGAGCTGTTAAGAGAAAGTATTTCCGATTCATTTTTCATACTACTACTCTTCACTATCCAAATCTCATTATGATTTAAAATGTATTTTTCTTTCCATTTTTCCTTCTCTTACCGCATTTACAGCATCTGTTCATGATCTGACATCACAATCTACATTTATATCATTGAAATTGATAATATTTGTTGTAATTTATAAAAAACTATCGCTGTAATTTTGAAAATAGTAATACCGTAGTAGGCTACTTGCGATTGCAAGTTATGAGCTATATGCCCGGTTTTTCAGTCGTTCAATAAACTTATTGAATCAATAACTTTTTTTTTGCATTTGAAAACACATGGTTATTGATTCAATAGTGTTATTGGATCCATAAACTGTCTATTGAGCGACTGAAAAACCGAGCAATAGAGTATCATTTAAAAGACAGGTATTTTGATTGTATTCAAAATGTAATAATAACTCTCTCAATAAATGTTAATCCTGACCTGAGCTACCATGTAATAAAGACTAAGGCTAGGCGTACACCGGTTAGTCAAGACAAGACAAGACGAGATTAGTCACGTTCAGTCATAGTACTTCACATAGTTGCTTATGGAGCAACACACACCGATTAGTCATTGCATCGGTGTGTGCTGCTTCATAAGCAGCTATGTGAATTATTGTGACTAATGTTGTCTTGTCTTGTCTTGACTAACCGGTGTACGCCTAGCCTAAGATGTTGAGCACAAATGTTGAATCACATACTCTGTATATTATATATCTCCATTATCTCTCCTGTTTGTGGTTGAATGTTTATTCTGTTAAAACATACCTATGAAAAAATATTTTCATATTTGTATCAATTTACTCACATTGACTAACCATAAGGTAGTAAGGTAGGAAACGTAAATGCGTTGGTTGGTCAAAAATAACTCAGCTCGTGGCAGAGCGTTCTAAATTTGGCTGCGGGAATAGCCACGTAATTCGCGTGGCTCGAATGCACGTGCCACGCCACAAAAACAAATTAGTGCGATTCTTATCAATATTCTTTCAGGTACATAGAGTGGTCGGTGGCTCACTGGGGGGGGGGGGGATTTGCAGAAGTGGGTGAGAGCCCCCCTTTCTGAGGGGATTGCGGAAATCATTAGTCGTGAGGACGCACACGTGCTTGCTAGCCTCATAAACGGTTAAATGGAAAGCTAATCACGTGATCCCCCCCTCCCGAGCAAACTTCCCTTTAATCATGCGCCCCCTGGACTGGACGGGGTAGGCCCTGAGGCTGTTGAGGAGATAGTCAATACCGGGCACTTATCGTGGTGCCACTGCTACACGGTCAGGCCAGGCCGGAACTAATAAATACCTACCCTGAGTTACGCTGAGCAGCCTCCAGTGATCTTCCCACATTTGGAGTGTGTGTGCTCTGCTTCCCAGCCCAAAGAGACCATCACTTTGCGCCTACGTGCAATCATTATCATCCAAGTGTCCTGCTAGTATAGTTGTCTCCTGAGTGTTGTCTCTCTGGTAGCCACTGGGCACTACCTGATCCAATACACCAATTAAACATCCGTGATTGATGGAGATGCGATCGCTCAACACAGGTTGACATAGTCGATCATCGAAATAGAATCCCCCTGATACCATCAATTGATTGGGGAATATGATTTGGGGACAATACTGCACTTGTGGGTACGTCGTGGGAATACTGCACAGGGATTTTTTATTAATCTGGTATAGTTTGAATAAGCACGAGGTTCAATTTCTCACTCTATTTTTATTTTTTTTTCTTTTCTAACGTAGGTAAAGAAAGAATAATTGTTTTCCAAGAAACTGAAGATACTACTCCACGAATTTTAGTTCTCCACGATTTTTTATTTTCAACGAATAGAAACGTTCTCCATCACTCTATAAGGAATCCAATATTTAGGGAAAGTCAAGTGTCGTTAATCATAGCATTCAATAATGTTCAATTATGTGGAATTGTATAATTAATTTTCCTGCATGGATAAATTTATAAAATGGATGAAAATCCTAGAATTTGTATTTTGAATGCACCCTATTCAACACATTATCAAAAATTGAACTTGAAACAGACATATTTATAAAGGAACGAAATTGCACAATCAATTTGACACATCAAGTCCATTGATGGAATTATGGGTGATTGATAATTATTCATGGATGGGAATAAAAACCGTATGCATACGCGTTGTACTAGCGTACTGTTGTTGCAGAATCCACGAGTAAATATGACATTCTTCATTGTGTAGTAGGGTCGTGCAAGCATTGAAATGTCAACTCGACCTTTGTCGACAGGGGAAGCAGCGGGAACACAGTGATGAGAGTGAATAGGAGAGCCGGGTGTTTGCTTTCGTGTCAGTCTTTTGCGTTTCAGAAATGGAGCGGCTTGATGATAGGACGATGAAATGGAAGCGAATGGGAAAAGTGGAAGGTGTAACGCAAAGTCGGGCATTATTAACCAGGGATAGTCCTAGTGGAAATAGAGGTGACATCACTTGACTTCGGGGGGGGGGGGGGGTTAAGTGTTGAGGGGCGGGGGTGTAGGAAGAGATTTGGGCATGAACTACTACTGCAGAGGGGATGGAGAGACTTTGGCGAATGTTTTGGTTAATGATCGGAACAAATGGTCTATGAATTTGGAACAACGCAACGAACATTTTCAAATGGGTCGGAAAATTGTTAGCTCAGGAATCGGGCGCTATGACATCGGTCCCCCCCCTCATTCCACCCATGGGTCACCGAGGTGAGTGGGGGGGGGGAAGTGAACAGAACCCTCCCATTAGTTCGGAATGTACGCCACAAATTAATTTCAGGGGAGCTTGCATCGTTTCCGCCCTTTCACACGATACGAATCCCTTCTACTTGATTTTCGACTAACTCTTTCTCTCAACCGGGCTCGCCTCTATCACCCTTTTTCTAATATTGTTTTTCTTCACGATTCTTTCCTCCATTACACACTTCCTACCCCATCTATTTTTCTTCCCAAAACAACCATCTAACCTCTCCACCATTTTCTTTTTCTTTTCTCATTTCATTTTTTAAAGCCCTGTCGTAGTTTTTCACTCAATATTTTTATCCAGTAATACAGCTTTCTACTCACTCTTCATCATCCCTTTTCTCTTTCTCTCACAGATTCTCTTTCTCACCTTCATTTTGTCCCAATGTCGCTTTCTCTCTCTCAATCTCCCACACTGTTTCTTCTCTTCGGAAAACCAAAATCAAAATATTCTCGCAAAATCCGCTGTTTCCGTTTGGTAACGAAAAAATTATTGTCTTGTTTGAAATAATTTCTGGTGAGATTGGAGGGCAAAAAAGAGATCAAGTGCTTTTTAAACTGGAACCTGACTTAATAGATTAGAACACGGCTATTGAGCTGTTCTACATCATTCAAATATCTACGATTATTCTAAAGTTTATAGAATAATACATAAACAGTTTTATATTTATATTATATTATTAATATTATCTGTATCAATATAATATAATGATTATCATATTATTTTTTTATGATTTTGTGCTAAAAAATGTAATTTGATCAGTAAATTTATTGCTGTGATTAGGAAATGTTATTAGCGAATTTCTGACGTTTAACTCTCAAGTCGGAAAAATTCGATATTTTCCCAACTATTTTTGTCATTCTTCCAATTACAGTTGAAGCAACATAGAAGGTCTCAACTCGATGATGAATTGCGAATTAATTACCTACAGATTGCATCCACGAAAATTTATTTGACTGGCCTTCAACATTGTGACCAGCGACCACATAGTAGAACTATGTGGTCTACTATTACGTCTTATTCTACTATGTGGTCGCTGATTGTGACAGACTATTTGATTGCAACTAAGTACAGATAATATATCTCTGAGACAACTAGCTAGATCAAATGACTATAATAGTTTTGATTTACGTTATAGCACTATATAGCCTTAGGCTCGGTTCACACGAGCGTGTACGTTCGACATGCGGTAGATAATTGTGAGCGAGAATTCCAAGAATAGTTGCTTCTTCCAAGATTCGACCGGCAATTATAAAACGCATGCGGCCTAATTGGCTAAGAAAAATTTATTCATAGATTTTGATAGAAAAAGATAAAAAATTTTGATATTATAAATTTTTCAAGTCCTATCTTATTCTACTTGGTCTTCTGATTCTAGAACAGTTTGAAATTTTCTTATAGCATTTAAATTAGTATAGCTAGCTAATTATTTGATTCTAATCGGTTTTCCAACTTCATAATGAAATTTGAAATTTTCTTCATCCATTTAAATGAGAATTTAGCCAAAAATTAACAAGATTCATAAGTGAAATATCAATAATGTGAGATATTTATCTATGATAAAAGAATTTAGTGTGTTGCATACCTACTCATGGCTATTAATGCTAAAATGGTTGTTTATGCTAATGGCTATAATGCTACAATGCTCAATTGTCACAATACATCATAAACTGAGTTACACCCATTTGACTGGTGACTTGTCGATTGCTAACTTAAATCTAATTACAATATTATTTACATCTAGATTAATACTAACTATAGTAAAACATAATAGTAAATCTCTAGATTTGTCCTAATCTCAAAAATGAAAAATCTAATTCCAAAATAAAATTACTCTCCATTTTTATTCAAAGTATCTGTTACAGGAATTCATACCAGCTCACCAACTTTCTCATCAAGTCAAATTCCGCGATAGTATATAGGCTTTTCTCTAATAGCATTTTCCTGACTGCCCGCTTAAATGAAATGACAGATTCCATATTTCGGATGTTCGTTGGCAGCTTATTAAATAGTCTCATTCCAGAATAGAATGGAGTTCTTTCCAATGCTGCATGTCTATGTATTGGAAAAGCTATCAGGTTCCTATTTCGAGTGTTATATTGATGATTGTCTGCACAAAATTGGAATTTGTTAATATTTACTTTAACAAAAACTACTAATTGATAGATGTAGAGAGAAGGAAGTGTAAGGATGTTCAGGTCTCTGAAATATGTTTTGCAAGAGTCTCTCGATCTCAGCCTACAAATGAATGTCTCTCCCACAGAATGTCTCTCCTGAATGTCTAGTGAGTGAAACTTGTTCAGTTCGGCTCCGTATTCATATAGAAATTTCGTAGGGTAAAACAGTTGAATTCACTGCAAATTATATATTAACTTGTTCAGTTTCTCAAGCCCCATTCTATTGTGAAATTACTTTTTTAATAACTACTCCCTCTTTTTAGTTATCTCCATAAAACGCTCACGTTCGTTCTTCAGTTTTGTCTTCAGCCAGCTTTTGTTTTCACCTTTCATACAGTATGGGTAAACCCAGAGGAACGCCGAAGAGAAATGGGGACACCACTCAGGTACCTGCGACTTCCCACGCTATTTCGGGCCCATTGTCTGAGGAGGTGCTGTCGATTATCAGCCAGCAGGTGGAGAAAGCCGTTGCGACTGCGGTGACCACCGCAATGCAAACTATTCTCGAAGACTTCCAGGCGTTGAAGGCCGAAAACCGACGACTGAGTGACCGGGTTCGGGAGCTCGAGGTAGACTGCCACCTTAGGGTCGACGACCTCGAGCAATACGGTCGACGGCACTCGCTCCGCATCTTCGGGATCCCTGAAAGGGAGAAAGAAGATACGGACCAACTGGCGCTGAAAGTCTTCAACGAAAAGCTGAAGGTACCGGTGAAGCTGGAGGACGTCAACCGGTCGCATCGCGTCGGAAGGCGCCAACCACCACTGCCCGGACAATCGAGACCGAAGGACCGTCCCATAATCATTCGCCTCTGCAGCTACCGTACGAGGCGAATGATTTTCGAGGCCAAGCGGAATCTGAAGGGGACCGGCATCACCATTCGGGAGGATCTCACGACGGAGCGCCTAAAAATCCTGAATGCTGCTGCCGACCGCTTCGGGCACCGCCAAGTTTGGAGTCAAGACGGTCGAATCAAAATCGCCGTCAACCAGGGAGGCTCCAAAAGGGTCCACACGGTCGAAAGGATGACGGATCTCCTCAAAATCCCGGTAAGTTGTTAGATACGTTACTTGAATAGCATTAAACGACAGTCTTAGAGCCCTTCACCAACCCAATTTGAAATTAATAAGAACACAATAGTCATTTTTCTGTCTTTAGCTTACATTTCATAATTGGTACAATTTAAACTGATTAGACCATTACTGAATCATTCCAATAGTCATTCCACAGTAGCAATAGGCCAGACGGTTCCAGTTCCAGCGAATCCAGTTCTGTACTAATAAATGAGTTAGATCAAGAATGCTTGCTGTAGCCATGAAATAACTGATCTATATTCTCTAATTACTTCTATAATAGTCAATAAACCATTTATTTATATTTCAATTAGCAAATTATATTACAAATTTTATGGGTATAAAGATAGGTGGAATAATATGTCAATATTGCAGGTCACTTACTCAGCAGTAGAGGATATCCAATTTACAATTTCAATTGTTTTTGTTCTATTGTTTATGCAGTTTATCAGGGTTCGTACTACTATACTCAACTCAACTTAATGCAGAACTATCCAAAGTTTATATTCCTTTAATTTTAAGTTTCCCCTGGAATACCAAAAAACTATGATACAAAACTATATACTATATACAAAACATAGATTACAAAGTGTAATATCAGCTCCAGTGATAAGACAAATGAGGACAACTTAAGCAAGAATGTCTACACCAGGAAGAATAGCATGGCATGTGATAGTCTCACTTATTTTATTCAGACATTTGTTTAACATCCCTGAATGATATAATATTGTGATAGGCATATGATAGGCACTTATTTTATTCAGACATTTGCTTAGCATTCCTGAATAATATTATTGTTCTCACACTCACTCCGTAATCTATGTAATCTATTTTTGTCGTTGTGCATCTGATTGCTATAAACCTTACTTACGATAGCCGTTTTATTAAATTTACTTGCGACCTCTTTAAATATAAAAATGTCAGAAATGTTTCACATGACTGTATTATGAATCAATTCGACTTGTGAATCCCCACCTGCGCATAATCTTTCTTTTGCTATCCCTCTTCTTTCATCTCTGTCTCTCACACTTTTATGTTTTTGTTCTCACATTTACTCCCTCACCCGTTCTCTATTGCTCTTCTATTTTTAGCATCTGATTGCTATAAATACTACTTCATCATAGCCATAATTATCAACAGTTTTATCACAATTTCAAAGCCAAATTAAAAATGTTATAAAATTTTCACATGCACTGTGAATGATGTTCTGTACTATTTATTCTCTATGAATGAATTCGACTTGTGAATCCTTTCTTTCACAGTGATCAATTATAATCTCATTCTCACTTCTCATTATCATTCTCATTAGGGTTTTCACTTGTGCGCAATCTTTTCTTCGCTCACCCCCTTCTTTCCTTTCTTTCTCTTTTCAACCATGTAAGGAGCCTACATCACCGATTTAGCATGTCTTATTTGTCTATTCACTACTTAAAAGTTTTTTTTTCTCTATCTATTCTATCTTGTATATTACCCACTGATCTCCTAATATTCTCATTCACTGTGAATAGAAAGTTATTAATTACTTACTATTACAATGTATTATTATTATTATGCTTATGGCTTTTATTAGCGGAGAGACCCTCTCGGGTGTTCCGCTTCGCCGAATCCGCTTATGTTCCGCTTCGTAATAGTATTGAAATAATACTATTACAATGTATTATTCATCGTCAGCCTTTTTGTATATTATAATGTACACTCCCTATATGTATTTTGCTGCTCTTTCTGGTCGTTTTTTCCCCTTGTTACAGTTGGAGTCTACAGTTGGACTCAGACTGGTTCCTCTCACTCAAATAATGTTTCATCACACCGGATATTCAGCTGGAACTCGGCATATCACAAATTACTATCCGCTAAATTTAATAGTGTGCAGTGAATTTTAGATCTATTAGAAAAGTGAAGTGAGCCGAACTGTCAACGCATTCATAATGCACTCGGCTTTTCAAGTGATTGAGATTTTTTCATTTAGGCTAAGTTCTTTTAGTTTTAGTTTCATCCTTATTCTCTTTGTCATGTGCTGTTCTGTGGTTGGCTCAGCGTTGATTTGTAACCTTCATGATGTCCCTCACTGACACGTCTGCTCGCTCGTCCTCAGCATATGATCATTTGAATAATAATAACGACACAGGTCTGATATTATCCAATGAGCTCCACCCTTTTAAAACCCTTTTTAAGGTTGCTCATCTTAACGTCCAGTCTCTCAGTTGTCATATCGACGAGGTCAGAGCGATCTTCCGTTTTCAGGACTTCAATGTAATTGGAATTTCCGAATCATTCTTAAAGCCAAGCATTCCATCAAATCTAGTTTCATTGCCTGGATATAATCTTTTCCGTAATGATAGGTTGAATAAAGCTTGTGGGGGCGTAGCAGTTTATGTAAAAGATTGTATTAAAACTAAAATATTAATCACATCCAAGCAAGAATATTCTGCTAGACCTGAATTTATGATACTTGAGCTATCTTTATCGAGCTCTGATAAATTACTAGTTGGAATTTGCTATCGCCCACCAAAAATTGGTCACTTTACAGATTTTGAAAATGCATTGCTCTCATTTATGCCATTTCATAACCGCATTCTAGTTATGGGAGATATGAATACCGACCTCAACATGACTAATCGTAACTTTGACTATTACCAATTGACAAATATTTTCCAATGTCTTGACATGACTATTTTACCACTGGATCCAACTCATCATACTAACGAATCCGACACATTCATAGACTTACTTGTTGTTAGTGACCCCAATGAAGTTATACACAAGGGTCAGATCTCTGTTCCAGCTATCTCTGGACATGACCTGATCTTTTGTGTGCTATCTTACAAACCACCCAGACCAGAACAAAAATTCATAACTTATAGAGACTTCAAACACTTCAATGAAGCCGCCTTCCTGACTGACGTAAGACACACACCATGGAATCTGATTGAGGCCTTATCCTCAGTTGACGAAATGGTTGATACCTTTGAAAATTTGACTCTTAACTTATATGACAGACATGCACCCTACGTGACCAAGAGAATAAATAGAAAACGACGTGTACCTTGGATGACTGATAATATACTGAAAATGATGGGACAAAGAGACAAGGCTCATAGAAAATTTAAGAGAACAAGTGATTTGGACTGCTTAATTGAATATCGGAGTCTCAGAAATAAAGTTAAACAACAGTTACGTAACTCAAAGATTAGATATTTGAATTCATTTATGACCGATAACAGACAAGACTCCTCATTATTATGGCGTGGAATTAAAGAATTTGGCTTGAGTAAACAGAAATCCCAAACCCCAATTGACCTACCACTAGACAATCTAAATGATCATTTCATCTCACATTCAAATCAACGTGACGAGACAATCATTAGTAATCATGCTAACAATCTGAATAATCAGGTAACAAATTCAAACATCCCAGTAGCTGATCAATTCATTTTTCGTCCTATTTCAGAACAACAAACTTATAAAGCAATTCAACATGTTCGCAGTAATGCTACTGGGGCGGATAAAATTCCAATTAAATATATCAAAAAAATCTTATTTGCAGTCTTGCCAATCATCACATTCATATTCAATAAATCTCTTGAGAATGGTAAATTCCTGAAAATTGGAAGCTTGCTCTGGTTCGTCCATTAAACAAAGTTGCCTCTCCTAATAAAGTTGAAGACTACAGACCAATCAGTATCTTACCTGCCCTTTCCAAAGTACTAGAAAGACTTGTTCATGCACAAGTTGTAGCATACCTAGAGCACAATAACAAACTTCACAATTTTCAATCCGGATTTCGAAAATCTCATTCAACCGAAACTGCTTTACTGCGTGTTACTGATGATATTAGGTTAGCTATGGATCAAAGAAAATGTACTATTTTAAGCCTGTTTGATTTTCCAAAGCTTTTGACAAAGTTGATCATAAAGTTCTCCTCAACAAATTAGCCCTTTTTGGTTTTAATCACAGTGCACTGCAATGGTTTAATTCGTATTTATCTGGTAGGAAACAATGTGTATCTGCTGATGATAAGAGATCAAACTGGAAAAATGTTGTACATGGCGTTCCCCAAGGATCTATACTAGGCCCTTACTATTTACTTTGTATGCAAATGACCTCTCCTCTGTTATTAAGTTTTCCAAATTCCATACTTATGCAGACGATCTACAAATTTACGCTAGTTGCTCAACCACAAAATCAATGAAACAATACACAAAATGAATGAAGACATTAATTTAATAGTTGAATGGACTAAGAAAATGGTCTCAAACTCAACCCCATCAAAACACAGCCTATAATAATCGGATATTCACGCATAATCAACAGCATAGATTTGAACTCAATCCATAAAATTATTGTTGATGGTAATGAAATTCCTATTGTAGCTCAGTCAAAAATCTTGGAATTCTCATTAATAAAACTTTAGACTGGTCAGACCATGTCAATAGCACTTGTAAAAAGGTTTTTTCAGCTATGCATTCATTGAAGAAGTTGCAAGATATTTTTCCTAGAAACATTAGATTATTATTAGTTAAATCTCTGATCTTCCCTCACTTTATTTATTGTAATTCCGTACTTAATGACATGCAAGTCACTCTTAATGATAAACTACAGCGCTGCCAAAATTACTGCCTACGGTTTGTGTACTCCCTCGAACGTCATGACCGGATAACTCAAGCCCACATTACAAGCTCAACTTTAAAGCTGCCAGAACAGAGACTTTTTCGAATAGTGAAACTTGTTAGGGATATTTTAAAATATGGTAAACCTTATTATTTCAAAATGATTTTAAATTCGTTTCTGAAGGTAGGAGGCTAGATGTTTCAAGTACTAGAACCGGTGAAAATACTTTAAGAATACCAAATCATCGAACAACCATTTATACTAAATCTTTTCTTGTCAGCGCCTGTCGCGCTTGGAATTCACTCCCGAATTCTATAAGATCCATTGAGAGTCGAGCGGGCTTCATCTTAAAATTGAAAAAATATCTTTTTGATAGATTGACTGAGTCCGTCCAACCCTGAACCAACCACATGACAGCCATCTTTCATCCCTTCATTCATCCTCTTCTTAGTTATAAGAATTATTTTATTCTAAAATAGTTTCATTTTCACACACTGAATAATTCATTATTATAAAATATTGGTTTTAATTAATACTTTTCATCCATTTAACATTAACATTTTGTTCCTCACAAAAGGCGAGGTATTAGTTCCAATTTATTACATCTAGCTTAATGAACATAGATTTTTTTTTCAAATTAACATTCTTCATCATTCTTCAATTATTTTATTATAAGCGTCCATTACTTTGTGTATCATCCAAATAATAATTTTTAGAAGCTATTGATCTTAGATATACACGATCTCGCATCGTATTTTTGCTTCCATTCTATACTACGACAAAATTTCTTCATTTAATGTATACGAATAATTTTTTATTAATTCCATCATTATTGTACATTTACTCTTGTTTATCATTTATCTTATCTTATATCACATCTTATCTTATCTTATATCACATACTATCTAGCTTTCACTTAAGGTTTTAGTTACAGTTTTCTGAATTATTCTATGGTTGAGTGTTGATGGGAAGGATGTCCTTGCACATCCTTCTCCAAGAATGGACATTTATATGTCCAAACTCCGCCATTTCACGTAGATACAAAATCAATTACTTATATTTCCAATGAATCCATTTAAATAAAATATATCATACTAGTATTAAGTTGTATTCAAAAATCTTGAATTAAAATTTATACCTATATATTTTCATTTAAAATCTCTCTTAATTCATGTTTTGTTCAATTAATCTTATGCTGTAATTATTATTTTTAAATGTCGTTCATTGAAATGACTTTTATGACCTAGAATTTAAGCAACATATTTTGTAATCTGCGTGAATAAAGTGATTATTCTATTCTATTCTATTCTACAAATGACTCTCAATATCTTTTTTTGCATTATAAAAACTCTACGACTGTAAACAGTATATAAATTACACCTAGTGGTTTTGTTCTGGGGGGCTCCCCATAGGTTACGATAATTACAATAAATAATAGGAATAATCTGAGAAAATTACATATAATGATGATGCAAATAATTGTACTTCCATTGAAAGTTGAGAATATTGAACAATCACTAGATTGCAGCGAATTCCATTTCGCGCCAATACTGTCAGCTGCAAAATATTCTTTGCTATAGCAGGTCCCTTTTAACTTGTCAGAAAACATAATTATGTTTTGACCAGCAATATTACAATACTTAACCTACAAATGCTAAAACTCGCAGATTATTGAAAAGTTCTTTTAAAAAGTTATTCTTTGAAAGGTCTTCTTTACAAAGATCTTTAAGACTTTTAAGCCTTTTGATTATTGGGTCGAAGTCACTGTTTAATTATTACCAACACAGCTGATTTCTGACAAGTTAAATGGATCGTGCTATAATTGTACAAATGCATTATTTTCTCAGTGGTGTTGTGAGAATGGACGTGGCAAGACGTCGACAAGCCATAGTGGCAAATCTAGCCTATTCATACTTATACTCATACTTCATACTCAAGATGAGCAGAAATTTTTCAATTATTTTAGAATGAGCATAAGGTCTTTCGACGAATTAGTTTTTAAATTATCAGACAAATTGAGAAGTCAGGATACGAGCATGCGGCTTTCAGTATGCCCTGAAGAGATGTTGGCCGTAACTTTGAGATGAGTGATAATTCACAGCATATTCATAAAATTCTCTACTCAAATACAGTACTAATCATTGTGTTGAATTCGAATTGCAAATTATTTTATTTATTAGTAGGTTATGACATTCATAGAGATGAACCAAAATTCGTGATTTGGTTGCTTGTAAATATGTGCTATCTAGTTTCTGTTTTTTATTCCTTGTTCAACACAATAATACAGTACACAACTTCAGTATTCAATGTAGAAAAATGGTATAAATGTCTGAAAAATGGTATAAAAATGGTAGTAAAATGGCACACAGAATGCCCAAGTTTTGAAACCGGGTATTCTCGGCTGTATGAATTTAGAATTTTTCATTCAATTGTATTCAAGTTTTGCCACTAATAGACTATCACTGGAGATAGAAACAATAATCTTTAATAAAACGGGCAATTTTCATGCTAGAGATGAAAATCAAGTTCGACTGCACTCAGGACATCGAGTAGAATAGCATAGCACTTTCAAAAATCAAAAATTCCCAAATATTAACTTTTTTTTGTATGTTAGGATAATTAGATATAATTGCCGGGGGCAATTAGCACGCATGTTTCTAGCAGTGAAACAAGGTGACGTGCTGCAACGCGCGTCTCACGGATGAAGTGTGAACAACACGATTTGATTCCCTGCACTAGCTCTACGTTGCGTGAGTTAATTGTTTAATTGTTTCATTGGAAAGTGTCTCAATTATCTACCGCATGTCGAACGTACACGCTCGTGTGAACCGAGCCTAAACGATTAGCCTGCATTATCCTACAAGTCCCGTTGCATTCATAGTAGACTACAATAATGCATTTGCACCTATATAATAAATTTCAAGAGCACACTCATACGGAAATGCAATTATTTTTTCTCTCATCATGTTGGCCTTTGTGTTACACAATTCTAGTGACAAGTGATACATGGACAATGGGAAATCTGAGATGTTTATCTGACTCAAAGGCAAAACTCTGACTTACACATCAGAATAAAGCCATAAAAAAGACTTCAATTTATGTTACTGTTAATAATTATTTATTTTCAGTTTTCCCACATACCCTAGTCCTACCACTCCAGTTCAATCCCATGTTAGCTGTGAGTAATTCTTGGTCATTGAGACACTCATTTACGTAGCATTTCCTATCTTGTGCCAGATTCTTTCTTTCTTCCTCTCAGAGAACTCTCATTATTCCTGCCCTCAACTGATCACGGCTTTCTCTCTTGAAGTAACATGAAACCAAACAACAATTTAAAGACAAACAACGCATAAACATCGAGTGTAACTGTGAAAATGTGTACAATCTAGCCCAAAGTACACTGTTGAAGCAGTTAATGTGAATTTGAAACTAGAACAGACACGCAGTATTCACATTGTAGCACTGTTATCTATTTCAATTGCCCTTAGGAATCGTGATGGAAGAAACACTTCCGTATCTGTTCGATTTTAGCCCGCTTTCATGTTCACTACAACGATTTCAATAATTGTCATGTTACGTGGAGCTTACATTGTAAAATATATTGAGCTCTGAGTGCTCTCCAATTTTCATCGATTGCTTCACTCAATGTTTAACTGGAGAAAACACTTTCTCAAGGGTATTTGGGGAGAATAGGTGATATATAACGTTTTTTGAATAATATTACATGACATCTTCAATTGATTCCAAATTGGTAGCGTTTAAGAGAATTCCCTTTAAATATTTTAGTCTAAAGTACTACTTGAATATTTTAGAGAGAAAAAGTATCATAACAAGCATACATTTCTCTTGGAATAGAATATCCTTTCCAATCATACACGTTATCGAGCCATTTTTATCCTCATGACTTGAGCATTCTATTTCAAGTTTATTGTAAGAAATACAGTAGTTACTGTTAACTGAAATATACTTGAAAAATGTACTATCAACCTGAAAATAAGGTGCTTCTTGTTGATTTCTCCAAAAATTTTGTGACTTGAGTCTAAATGTGAAATTTTTACTGTAAAGCTATAAATTTTCAATCATCTTACCATTTATTGCTTTAACTCTGGAAATGACACTGGCAAGAATATTTGGGTAGCTTTAATGATGCAGGCCTACGACGTATTCTGGAATATAATGTATCAACGTAAATATGTAGCATGTAATTCTTTTGTAATCTTCCTCCCAAATATTTCCATTAATAATCCAAATAATCATTATTATTCAAGAGAAGAAACTGATTAATAGACTACAGTTCTTATACTATAAAGTATAAACAGTAGCCTCATGGTAGACTATTTCATCTTATTTATTTACATATATTCTATTTGAAACGATATAAAAATTAATATAAGATGAAGATAGGATCAAAAAGGAAACAGTAGTTAAGTAGCCTCATTGAAAACTCGTATTGAGGAACCAATGGTGATGAAAGTGTTTCAATTGGTACTTGATCTCACATCTTGTGAACATGCTTCTAATTAAGTGGATTAATCCCATCTATTGTTTCAGGTTTCGACAATCACAGCATAATTGGATTGGAGTATCCTAATGCAGAAAGCAGAGCTGACCTGTGATCTGTGATCTGTGATCTGTGAGCGGTGGTGCGACAGCCGGAAGCAAATTGAAGCTGACCTGAGCGCTGGTTTGAACGCTTGAGTGCAGCTGAGGCGAGCTCGAGTACGCCGCACTCCTGAATCGTATCCGGGAAACAAGGCCTGCCCCTCGTGACACCCTAATTACAGCCCAACAAACTAAAACAGCGCTCAAAACTTTTCTGTTCTGTTCGCGTGACCCTTTAACCGGTTCTAGTGGCCTCGCTTATTAAGATGCATCTTTACGGAACATATAACCTCCTAATGACTCTCGCCGAACCGCTAGTTACGATTGATTCCCAGCGAAATATGCATTTTGTAGGTGGAATAGACGGGACCCGGCCGAATTTCACCGTCTGTAATCTATCCTACCTTTTTTGAGACCGTCTTCTCCTTCCTCTGGCTATTCCCTTCACCTCATCCAATGTAGTGTTGTTACTGCTGTATCTCAGTGGAGGGATGACAAGTGCATATAATTGTACTTAGAATCAGTGTAATAACGCAATCAAGATTTTCAATTCATACTAGTGGCGAAGCGTGGTATACTTATATGGTCATATACTTATACTTACGAATATTGTAAGTATTATATTCAATATTTCCCATAGGAAATATAACCGGCGATGACCAAATAAGTATACCACGCTTCGCCACGGATTCATACCTATAATTTGCTTTGAATACAATTTTGAATTAAATTAAATTTACATATTTAAAAACATTATGTCATTTCACAAGCGTTATATTGTGATACAATATTCTTGTATTGAATGCATACAATATTGTATGCAATACTAAGCTTGCAATATTGCACTTGGAGCAGTGAAACTCCATGAATATAAATTCTAACGAAGACAATGTGAATTCTATTCTGATCGAATTTATTTTTTTAGAAATATTTCGCCGTTTACAAAATTTTATAAGAAGAGTAGGTTAACTTCTGACAGAACATTGAAGATGCTGAAAAATGTTTCTGAATTTCTCTAATAAAAAGTGGTATTTAACAACATCAAAGTGTTTTCATGCTGAAATAATAGGCTACTATTTTATTACAGTATTTTTGTATTTCATCATTCATTTAAATATAATTATTAATTCTCACTACCAATAACAAGAAACAACTAAACTCCATGATACTCAAATATGATACTCTGCGTTGAAGTTCTCGTATGTATTTGATTATCTCATGTTGTAAACCGCAGGTAATTGTATTTGAAAATATTCTATTATTTTATAACCATTCACTGTGTAATAAGGGAGGGAGTGGCCATAGCCGAGTGGGTTAAGTGCTGGCTTTGTAACCTAGAGGACCCGGGTTCGAACCCCGGTCAGACCGTGAGATTTTAGCTCGAGCCACTCCTCGTGTTTCGGAGGACACGCTAAACCGTCGGTCCCGGCTGCCTAAAAAACAGTCGTTAAGTCACGTTAGAGACCCTGAACTGATCAGGAGTGACCTGAAAACTCTGACACCAGACCTGAGCCAGCCAGGTTACACGGAATTATTATTATTATTATTAAGGTAAGAAGAGTTAAGTATTCTTATCAACTTGTATAAACGAAACTAGAAACTTTAAAATAGAATTAATAATTAATAATTAATACAATGTGAAAGAACTCTAGATAAGATGCTCTCAAATTGGAACGTACCGGATTGAATAGCAAGGTTTCAATTCTGAAATTTATGATCATGACATGCATGATGCATTCTCTATTGAAACAAAATAATCGACGACGTAATTGTATTATAGTTGTGTTGGACGAAAAAATGTAGATTCCTACTGCGTAGAACTGAAAACGCTGATCAACTAAAATATTCACTAAAATAGACACGAGGATACATCCATAACAGCGTTTTATCACTTTAATGCCTTGAACGCAACTCTGTTCATGGATTCGCAGCAGTCGTATTTTGTTGATCGCTTCAGGTTGATGAATAAATGAAACGCTGAAAGCATTCTCCCTGGGAGAAAATTACACCGCAATAATCCCGACCAAATTTGCTTAATGGGTCCAGCTTTTTCTGAACATCAACTCCGAACGAGTAATGTGGAACAGCCTAAACACGCAAACATTAAAGTACGGCTTCCAACGAGTTTTATTTGTAGGGAAAACTGCTTGACATACTGCTACATAAATGGCCTATCGTGTCGTACGAGAGGTATTTCAGATAAAAGGTAAAGAGTTAGTTACTAATTCATTAGGGGTTAGCCTGTTTCAAATTTCTATTCGTCTTAAAACATAGATTGAATTAAAATAGAAATTACCTTCAAGCCCACTGATTGAACTAGTCAGGAATGTTGTCACTGTTGCTAAATTACCACCTTAAATAAATTAATGCTAAATTGAATACATTGGAGAGAAAGTTGGTTGAATTCATTCTAGTCTGTTTATTCTAAACATTACTAGAAAACTCAATAGATATAACTTCCGTATCGGAATACGTTCTACTTCGTATCTTACACGATACGGAAGTTATATCTATTCCACTACTATAATTTGATTGTTTTGATGGGTCTCTTACGTCATTTATCTTTCTTCAAATAAAATGTGATTCACTCAAGAGAATCAAATCATCATTAAACTCCTAATATCAAAAGCTAATTTCGTCTTCGATACACGATAAAATCAAAATTATTAAATCATTTCCCACCATATCCTGAGAATATATATATATTTTGATATTATTCAATTTCATTACATACAAAACTTATGTCGGGTGCAGTATCAAAGTTTTATAATCAAAGCTATGAAAAATGAAAATTGTGTATTACAGCTACTTCAGCAAATTCAAGGTCAATATTGATGAAGCACCAGTGATATAATGTAGAAGTATGGAAGCATAAGATAACCTCATATGAGAATCAGGGTCGGATCCAGGAGTGATTTTGGGGGGGGGGGGGGAATTCAAGTTATGAAAGTTGTTGTACCTGGGGAGGAGGTGGGGTTTCGAAAGAGGTAGACACCTCGCTGGTGTCGAAGGGGGTAGAGGGAGGGCCACGAGTCCCGGTAAAAATTTGAAAAGCATTGTCAAAATAAGCATTTCAAGTATTTTAAGTCAAAAAACTTTATAAAATATCCATTTTAAATAAAAAAATTCATTGTTCTCAATTTGAAAAATTGTATGTAAATTCATCAATTACAGTTTGAGGGGAAATGTCCCCTTAACACAACCCCCCCCCACCACCGTGGCGATCCACCGATCCACGCCTGATAAGAATTGATTATCTCGAATGGAAATATTTTTAATAATTTGTCTCAAATAAGAATATTTTAAATCAGAGATATGAAAAATATTCCAGTAAACAGAAATCAATTACCAATCAACTAATACAATACAGTATCTGTTCAAGTGTCTAGATCCTGCTGACAAAATTTGCACGAGCTATAATAGCAGGATTTGGAGGGCTTCTAAATATGGTGACGGCTTTCTTCTGCTCACTAATGCCACCGGCACTGGCCTTGAGTGTGGTGTGGCAGAACATTGCACTCGAACGACCTTGCCATTAGAAAAAAGTTACTAAATGCCTTTACCTGGTCTTGAAGCCGGAGCTACAGTCCAACCGAGAAAAGGTTATCAACCGATTAATAATTTCCTTTGATAAAAAACTTACTCAATGCTGCCGGGCGCATTATGAATTCGTAGCGGTTAAAAAACTATTGACGGAATTCGGTTTGAAGTTGAATGTATATTTGGCACCAACTTATCAATCATCAACGACATTTCGATCAAGGAGCGAACATTTTTTTACATCTTCAGTGGGTAGAAAACATTGTGTAAAACGTTTAGCAAAACTACAATTGATACGTTTTAAAATGTGGAATCCAGACCAAGTTTCCTCGAATTCAGTATTTCATGCAGAACTAGACGATGCTTGTCTAGACTGAAACACTTGGAAGTCATTGGACAGCAGATAAACTTTAAAACAAGAATAGATAATCTGTTTCTAATTGAAGATGATCTGCTCATCGTTTCAATTACATATTTGTAAGTTTTTCAATCCTTCCCCTTCTGTGAATATATGTGGCAACAGAAGAGCTCATCTATAAATGGATTGGGAACTCTGGATGATGAAGAATGACAAGCTTATTGATGGAATGAATTTTTATCATCAAATAACTTAGTATTGAAAAACAAGTATCATGGGTTGAGAAACAGTTACCATTCCATTCAAAATGGGTAATATTGTGTTTTAGTCAATTTCAGTAAAATTTGATGGAGAAACTGAGATTTCGGAAGATGCTTTCCACTTCTGATTGGGAATTATCCCAGCTGTGAATTGGTGCATTTGAGAATCAATGGAAGATATGAGAATCTTGAATAATGAATAAATATGTGTCATTGATTATTCCAGTAACTCTCAATTGAACCTCTTGTACTGTACTGTACAGAGCTGTAAAGCAGATCTTATGACGTCATTCACTAAGTAAATAATCCATTACTTTGCATAGGAGTGGATATATATATCCATTAAATAGTTTTCTTGAATGAGGATCACTCTTGAAAATCAAATTGTAAAAGAATCTGCAAATGCATTTAGCCAAAAACATTATTAACTCTCCATTGAATATAGCACCTCTTGTGCTATTCAGAGTTGTAAGGCAGATCTTAAAAGACGTGATTCACTAAGTAAATACATTTCTTAGCATAGAAGTGGATGCATTCATTTAGTGGTTTTCTTGAATGGGGATCACTCTTGAAAATCAAATTGCAAAAGAATCTCTGAATGCCTTTACCCGATAACATTATCCCAATGAGGTCAAGCGTTTTGAGAGCTTGAATGTGTCAAGGCTTTGAGTTTGATTTTGGAGGCGCGCACTAACTGCACTCATTCCTCGAACATTTGGAAATCCAAAGCGCTTGAAATATACAAGAACCGGGCAGATCGTTTCAAGTGTCCCTGTCTCGAAGAATTCCGAGTCTGTTTTCTATCACTCGACAAATCAATGTCTAATAAGAGCACTAGCGATGCCTCTACTCTCTCTCTCTTACCAAGTCTCTCTTCCTTCTCACCCATCTTCTATCATCCTTCTTCTCTCCAACATCTCTTTCCTGCTTCTGCACTGAAACGTCAAAATGCGTTAACTATTCTGTTTATTATGTTGGTGAAAACGAAGCAAACTATTCAGTTTCAATTTGTTACCTATAACTTGTTAAATCTATAACTGTACAATTTCTCATCTATATTTGTTATTTGTTATCTTATAGTTGTTATCAATTTCATTCCTCAATTATTATAATCCTCACTCACACATATGAGACTCTTTCGTCATCTTCCAATTATTATTCCATCAATTTTATTCAATGATTCGTATTCTATTTGATGGTACAATATTTGTTTCCCATTTGAAGTAATGTATGGATTTTTAAAAATATAGTTATAGGGAATAGTTGGGAGGTGTTTGCTGATAGCTTAGAGTAAATTATATCTCATATTCCAGGAGAAAAATTGATTGGACATTGATTATATTTATTTGAGATATATTTCCATTTATTTTTATTAAAAAATGACCAACTTTGAGAGAATATTACAGTAAAATAAGAGTTCCTAATACTGAGAAAGAGAAAAACTGAAAGGATATACCTGATGCAAAACAAATACACCAATTATTCTATTGTATTTCTTGGATATTATATGTGATCCAAACATGACATTATCTACCCACATTTGAAATTTTTTTTTTTAAATCAATCTTTGAACACTCCCAGAAGGGCAATGGTAATCAGAAACTTCATTTGAAAACAAGACCTTCCCCCTTTTTACTGTCCAACCGTTAGCCGGATACTAAATATTAATTATTGTAAGAAACGTGTCATAGAAGGGTTCCATGAAAAAACGAGTGGGGTACAATGTTTTCTCTTGGTTGTTCTATGACAAAGGAGGGAAATCATTATTTGCTTTTCCTCTCTATACCCGTTTACTCATCAACCCTTCTAGACTTTTATGCTTCATCCCCTCACATGTCGTTTCGTTGGAAAGATAAATGATCATTTCCCCTTGGAGAAATAAGACGACTAATTTCAAGGATGTTCTGTTATTGAGCTTGTAGACGTATTAGTCATGATTCAGACAATAATAATTTTTGTCTGGTTTCCCATTCCTACATTTATTCAAGGAATATCTACCAAATTTGAGATACAAAAGATTTGAACTTTATTAACATACTGTAATTATATCTATTATTATTAAAATATATTCTCAAATATTATAAAATATTTTCCATAAAATGATGAGTGTTTGAAGAGTGATGATTCACCCTTTTTTTTATTCATCCAAATTTTCCAGAAATATAAATGCTGTTTCATATGTAACAACATTTTACAGCATATTACTCTCCCGTAATAGCATTGGTTATCGAACCTTGAGAAGTGCAAACAGTTCTTATGATAGCAGCCAGCATACCACTTAACAACTGCTAAAACGCGGAAATCATGCATCGAATATTGTCGAGAGTTTGACCTCAGTAAGTAGCTTTCAGTGGAAGACGAAGAAAAGGTGACGCTTGGTAGAAATTATTGATACGTATCTCTGAAAAGTAGACGTGGTTTTATTATTCCATTGACCACCTTCTGAACAATTTTCATAACATCCAGTGTTACGCCCATAATAAACGGTGTTAAAAATTATAATTACAGTCGAAAACGTAAGGTATGCCGCTTAATTATAACTGCTGCGTCGAAGAAGAATGTGAATTAAAGTGGAAGGCTGCCAAATGTATGAGTGAGACGATAAGATCGTCGGAAAATTACTACCGAGATGTACACGTTGGAGATAAGGTAATGAACAAAATACGCCGAAATACGCATGACTGAATGAGGAAAGGTAATCTGAGTAGCAAAGAGACCGAAGAGCCAAGATGGAAGGCAAGATCACGCTGCAGCTACATAAATATATCCGAGCGGACTCGTAGCTCAGTTATTACGTGAAGGAAGCATTATTACTTTCGTAATTTATATCTCGTAAACGTGGAACTTCCAAATAATGCGTAGAGCTCGAAATTTGGACATACGCACTTAGAGAAGTCCCGAGTTCAAAGTCGTTACGGACTGGGGCCGCTGCTTTGATGTGAATCTGCTGCGCTGATGTCAAAACATTTCCATCATATTAAAACAACAGAATGAAGTAATTTGTAGAGAGACCACGTCTCGGCTTTCGTCCCTCTCCAATTAGGATTTGGTAGGCTCGCCTCACCGACCCTTGGCTAGCCCTTCAACCTCGTGTCAGCTGATCAGATCTACAGTCAACATTCATCGTCAGTTCCTCAATAGAATCTTGCCGCCGGGACACTGGACGTGTTCCGTTCTCTTTATCTCAGACGAAAATGTGTTATGAATTTCAATTTGTTTTCGTTTTTCTAGTATCCAGTGTTCGTACCTCTTGACAAATGACACTAGATTGGAAGATCAGGTAAATCTATGGTCATTATGGAAAGGTATACTAGCATTTAATGGCTTGATTGGTGTCTGATACAATCTCTTGAAGTTCATTTTCTTTTTTTTAGTTTGAAGTTCAAAAGGAACGTGACGTTTTCTTTCACAACTCGACAGAAAAAAATTCTCGAACCTTAGTCCGTGATTATGGATTGACGTCATATCTAGAACTAACAAATTAGATAGTGAACAATTTCTACAAGAAAAGCCTAATATACAACAATGAATTCAAGATTGTCAACAATGAAGTACTGTAGACCCTACCCCATTTCTTATTCCAATTAGTAAAGATTTGTAACAGCTTAGTTCCATAATTCATAGCCATTTTTTCATTCTGATATTATTTTCAATTCTATTGCAAAGCGACTTCATTCTTACATCAGCATATAATTGAAATAAAAACTCATTACATGTTTTGCTTCCTTCTTTCATAATAATTTATTAACGTCCCTTGAAAATCCAGTATACTGATCGATAACAAATTTATAAAAAAGTTGTCCATGATTGATGACAATCAGACTTGTCAATCTGATTTGTATCTGCATCCAGCTTCACATTCTTTAAATTGGCTTTTTGTCGTCTTTTGAAAAGGTGGATGGAAATACCTGCGCTGTGGTAATACAAAAGCAGTGTAAAGGGTAACCAATGAGGTATGTGGAATGTATTCGGCCAGGTTTTTTCTAAACATCTATAGAGTTGTAAATTATTCATCAGCCTTCAGAAATCAAGGACTAGGCACGTAATTCTATAAAAAGTGAGGAGAGATTTATGAAGTCTAATGGGAACTGAGTTATATTTTTCCTGCTACCAATTAACAATTCTCAAGCTGACACCAATTTCCAAAATAGAGTAATATTCCCTAAAATGGAAGTAAAGTTGAGTTCAGAAGATGGAAAGAACCAAATTGGATCGAACTCATCAAATCTCAAAATATTCAAACATCTCTCATTCATTTCAATTATTTATTCAATTGAGTTATTACATGCCTCAAAGTTTGCATACAACACTATGGAAATTTACTTATGTGGATTGAGATTCAAAAAGGAACTGTAGAAATAACTCAGAGTTCGGTATCCCTTACATTCTCCTCATTCAATCATGATAAATCCCGAAAATTTCTAAACATCTCTCATTAATCCCAATTCTCTAATTGAGTTATGATTTCAATTTTGCACTCAATACTATGGGGTAGGTATCCTTCAGTATAATAATCGCAATTGAATTGTAGATTCGAAGATGAACAGTTAAAACTCAGCGTTTGGTATTCCTTATATTCTGAGAACCAGAACATTCACTCCACTACCTATATAATCTTAGACCCTTTTATTAACCACATACCATAATAATAACTCTCGTACTACTCCCCAGCTTACCATTACCACTTATTTCTAGTACTTAATTTCTGTAGAAGTTCTTCTTTTTCTTCTCTGAAATCTTCTTCAATCCGAAATTTTAGTTTTCTAAATCCTGACTCGAATTTTTCAATGTTTGTAGTTTTAGACCTATATGGAATCCCTGATCTCAGTTGTAGATAAAAGCTGAGACTCGACAAGATTGCTTCAACCCTTTCCGCCTGACACAATTCTCATCTAACGAGAATGCATATGAACAGTAAAAAATTAGCTAGATCTTATTATTAATTGTTATTAAATGTTCTTGTTTTAGTGTAATAAGGTGTGCCACGCTTCAGAGAGTTCACTAAACCAGTACTGCTGATCATCATTTCTTTTCTATAATAATATTAAAGGTTAAAATGGTAACCATTGTAGGAAATCATTATTTGATTAAAGTTTCTTGTTGCTAGTTTTCAGCCTTGATAGACCACCAAGGTCTGGTTCTAGTTCAAAGACTAATCTAGCCTGTGAATCTAGCAGCTAAATCGATGAAAGTGTTAAGAACAGGCTCACTTGCATGTTCATATCCACATTAGTGGCTGCACAGTCATAGTTCCACGCCACACGCAACACCTGAACTCATTACGGGGAGGCGTAGTCTATAAATTCATCACTGTACTGCCCATTTTAAAAATAGACGCAATAATTACGCTAATACAATTTAAAATTGCGATAGGCTATCTTATGGCTGGATCTTGAGTAGTGGCTGCATCAAAATAATGCTGGTTTAGTCATAACATGATTGATGACTGCACTCTTATCCACATTCAATGTCAAGAACTAAAATATCTATCCAAAACAATGAAAACGTTTGTTCTACATTTTATTTGATCACTTCATTATTCTTGACAAAAATACATTATGTCTGCTGACTCTAACAATCTATTTTTGCATAATTTTATCACCACTTTCGTAGGCCTATTTCTGGAATTGGAACTCTACTCTTTTCTCTTGAAATACGTTTTCATTTGTTATTCCACCTTGTTTAAAGCTTTTCTTTTCACGTTTTCATGATATTTCCTTAATTAACTCTCATTTCTAATCTGGTTCTCCAATAATGGGTTTTATTTCCTTTACCTTATTCCCCTTGATTAGTCGAATAGGACAGGTTTCAATATCAATTTAATAATATTGGATATTCATGACCAATAAAAATGAACCAAATAAAAATAAATAATCAAAACCGTGGCGAAGCGTGGTATACTTATTTGGTCATCGCCGGGTATATTTCCTATAGTATGACCAAATAAGCATACCACGCAATCCATACCACTAAATCCAAACAATCAATATAATAATACTAGATATTCAATATTTTGATAATAGACTGACCACACGAAAATAAATAGGCCGAATAATATTAAATAAATAAAATAATGTCTTATCTGTGCCATAAGTGAGAATGGTACAGTAGCATCAGATCTATCGAATGCTACTTGTTAGAGGATTCAAATAATCCGAAATAATTTTTATCAATGACAAACGATGAGTTGAAAATAGACAGTAATGTTTATTTGACAGAAATCTGGAACAGATCAAGCCACGTTTCGGCCTTGCGCGTTTTCCACGTGTCAATTCACACCAGGAAGGGAAGCTTCAGCTCAGCTCTGTATCTCAACGCGAAGAATTTCAAAAAGTTTGTTTTCGGTCGTTTGTCTAACCTGGATTTCGAAGAATGTTCTATAATTATGTTTTCAAACAGCGCCTACAAGCTTGCAGCCTGAATTAAAGCTGAGCTTCCTTGCGCACTTTCTCAGAGCGGAGTCAATGTATGTCCAAATTAACTTTATTGCATTCCTTAACAGCGACTGTGAATTAATGACCGTTCTCACTAGAAGAGCAGCCTTCACTCTCAAGCGCTGTAAATATAAATAAATTTAATTACGCTTAAAGCATCACTAATTTTATTGTCATCGTAAATTGAAGCACTAAGCGCAGTTCATCTTCTAATGCTTGGAAATGAGATGATAAAGTCAGGGCAGAATAGTGACTCACTGAACGTTCCCAGGGTGCAGGAAACTGGTATGACAATAAAATCTGTAATTTTGACAAGAAGCAGATAATCCTGAAGGTTGAATGGACCGATAATTTAGAAATAATTCAAGATTCAACCCTGAGAAAGCTTTAATATTGTCACAGGAATAATCTTTCGAACGCAAACAGAACTAAGTCACATAAAACTCCAATGACTAGTGACTCTAAAGTGGATGGAAAGCATGCTGGTCATAAATTAACAAGTAATTTGCAAATGTTTCAATAAAACGGCTATGACATTTCCAGTACTCACTAAGCAGTATCTCAATAATCCTCTTCGCTTCAACATTATAGCTGAAATGTTGTTTGACAGTTACAAAAATCATTGTGTAGCTATAATAAAAACGCAATGAGGACAAAGGAATATTTTATGTATTTTTTTTAAATTCTATTTGTTAGTCTATATCATAATTTGATCACAGTTCATATGATTTCTTTACCAAATTATATGATTCAATAAGTAATTCGTCCAAAATTATTAAGGGAACTATTGATAGACATACGCTTAAATTAAGACGCTTTGAATGTAAATTAAGTTGAAAAATTTATGATTGAGGATGAGCTTAAATCATTTGCAACTGTTCAGCAAGATAAGTATAGTAACTTCATTACTGTGTTTACACACTGTATGTTCCTGACCGTTTTTTTTCCAACTTAATTCAAAAGATTTTTCTTAACTTAGATTTTTTTTAACTTAATTCAATACTGTACTAAATTTGATAAACTGAGAACAGCAGGAAAGTTATCTTGAATGATTTCCTCACCCCTTAAAATTGCTCAATATTAAGTATCCCTTTCATGAAAAATTTGGTTCGTCCTTGATCTGACTTATCACTACAATCATCCTATCTGCACTCCTGCAGCAGTCATCAGTATCAGCTCTGAATGGCTTTTGATGGATCAGGCAGAGTTCACAAAAAACCCAGTCACCGGTTGAGCTGAGAGCTGTCATATCCGTCCATCCCTAAGGACGACACCATTCTTCAAAAGGCTGAAGAATCGGTTTCCAGCCGTTGCCATCCCCTGACACAGGCTGGCATGGCCATAAACTTTTCCATGGTCGCACCATGCCATACAAATTCTACCCAAGCCATTATGCTTGTTCCCGCATACGCTTTTCATTAGAACGCGCTACTCAGCTGTTATTTTCCTTTCTGTCACTCTCGAACACTCTTTCTCACTCTCTCTCCCTCCCTCTTCCTCACTCTTAATCTTACTTCCTCACACTCACTCTACCTCCCTCTCTATCACTCTCCCTTCCCCCTCTCACACTCTCTCACTCGCTTCCATTCTCTCCCTCCCCCTCCCACTTCCGCGCTCATTCCCTTCTCCTTTATCCATCGTCTCTCTCTTTCTCTCCACTTTTTTCCCAGCATCTCTTCCCTACCGTGTGTAAGCAGTGACAATCGTAAAAATTACGTCGTAAAACTCGTTGATATGCTCGTTGTATTTATTCACAACACCGACTGGCAGCATTTGGGATTCAGCTTCCCTCCTTCACAGTCGCTCCTTTACAATGGCAATGGTGACAATATGCCGAAATCCAGCCAAGACAGATCGGCTATTGCAGCTGTAGAGGAGATAGGTATCATAGAATTCAGGGATTGAGAGAATTCATTGAAATTAATTTTATCGTATATTCTCAAATTCTATTCCTACTTGTGTTTCAAAGGAAGATCGATATCGAGATTAATTTGAATGGCAAAAACTCTTGGATAATATAATCCTTCTGTTAGATAGCCAAGTTATGTCAAGTGACGAACTTTTGTCTGTTTCGTTACATTAAAAAAAAATGTTATGATAAATTCTATAATTCATTTCCCATCATACACAGCTACATAGACCATTCATGGTTTACTGTCTACCAAACGCAAGCTGGCAAGCCCATTTGTCCCTCGTTATGAGCTCACTGAATTACTTCTACTCCATCATTTTAATCTTTAATCCTCTATCTTTCCATGTTCTGCCTGAATTCACCATTTTTCTCTCTCTTTCCACTTTAAAACCCTTACCCACAACAAATGATAAATTTATTTATCCACCAACAGTGTAAAGAGTTTCTTATGTTTCAATTTCAATTCCATAAAATTTTTCCATTTTTGATCCATTCACTGACTTTTACTTATATTTTTCAACGTTTCTTCGACTAATGTTCAATTTCAAACTATATAGACTCATTCCACATTCCCTAAAGCACTGACAAGAGTACTAAAGAAGTGCAGAAGCAACTCCAGCGACAAGCATGGCAGTTGAGTTGAATGCGTGATAGGGATCGATAAGGTTTCGGACGGGTATGATTCGCGAAAACGAAGCGGCAAGATGCAATCGCAGAAATTGACGATCTGTAAGCAGAAGCCGGGGCACAGTACACGTGAAAGTGTTTCCGGAAGGGTCCTGGGAAGGGTTGTTGTAACGAGACGCTCACAAAGGTCCCCGCCCTTAGACGGCGAACGATTCCGCCAAATTGGAAATAGCTCGGTTGGCGGCCGTCGGGAAATAAAAGGGCTAAGGGCTGCTCTAAGGGCGGCTAAGGCATCCACTCCTCGGCACAAGTTTAATAGTACACGCTACGGGCAAAGTCCTTCCGGGCCCTAAGTAACGCATAAAAGAATACTCCGGAAAACAAACTTTGACACTAGTTCTGTCTCGCTCGCACTCAGGGACCACATCCAGATCTACTTAACATTTCAAAAGATAGCTGCATGACTCCTGCTTCGATTGTGCAGTCCTCCATCTCAGCTGAACGACGCCTGTGATTTACTCGCGTGAAGCCAACTGCCACTGCCACCAACCCACCTCCAGCTTCACTGCAAGCTCATTGTCACGGAAATGGGCCACACAATGACAGACAGCCACTGATGCGTTATCCTTCACGAATCAACATCTGTTTGTTCAATATTATAAAAATACGTGGTATGATAAAAAATCAATTAGTGAGATTGTGCAAGGACATCCTTTCCATTAACACTTGGCCGTGAGAGATTAGATTAGATTAGATTACTTTATTCATGTAGATAACAATAATTATAACTGCTTAGATTCTAGATTACAGAAGTTGTACGTATAAGTAACATAATTTTTAACTTTATGAATATGACTAATAATTTTCAACAATATAAGTATTATATGCAATGTGAAAATTTTGATATAAGTGAGATTTATCTACATGAAACGGCGAAGTTTGGACATGTCAATGTCCATTCTTGGAAGGACATCCTTTCCATTAACACTTGGCCGTGAGGTCTCACGGCCGTGAGGCCGTGAGAGAGAGAGAGAGAGAGTGAGATAGGAGAAAGTGAGAGAGGAAGGGAGGGAGACAGAAACTCTCTATGCATTTTCGATGAACTATTCTGTGTTTTACTGTGAATTCTGGATTGTGTATTTCTCTCAAAGAGAGAAAATAAACCATACAAGCCAGAGTAGTCACTGACCTCCACATCTTCACATATTTAGATAGCTTACTATTACATACTCTATACTTTCATTCCAGTATCAATCCTCTTCCACCTGTCTAACTTGTCTCATCAGTATATTGAGAATATAAATAATCTTGGTTTTAAAAAGATTTTTTTCTCATTTACATTAGAACTAACATGAAAGGGAGAAAGTAACATAGTGATAAATAATAAAGACAGTTTTTTCGTAGCGAATTTCAGTGTGATAATTTTGGTTGATAGTGAGACCTCTCCACTAATAGTGAGAACTATGAGACAAATGTCTATTAAGCTAAACCATGCCTTCTTAGCCTAAAAATTACCCAATTTCAAGTACAGTAATTCGTCATGGAAACCAATTAGAGCCTTACACCCTTTTGCGGTGGCATCGAAAGCAGCAGCAGCAGCAGCATCCGTTGCGGGTGGCTGGCCGTGCGGACAGAGGATGCGACGTGAAACTAATCGCTGGGATGTGGGTTGGTCGGTCGCCGACTCGGCGGTCACGCCGGCTCAGGAGAGCACCGCCTCCGCCCGCAGCGGCACACAGCAGCGGCTCAGGTGTCGCTAGCAGCGGCGGCTGACGGCTGCCGGAAACCGCAGGGGACAATCGAACAACACGCTTCCTGTCTCACGCATCTCTGCCGAACGAAAGACCTTGCCAGACGCCGCTCTATAACCTACCTGCCCATTCTAGCCTACTTCGTCATCAACAAGAATATTGAAAATCTTCGCTTCCTGAGAGAAGGAAGGATCCTCTTGTTGAATATTCGAATTATTATTTATTTAGCGTATGGCTTTTAATAGTGGGGAGACCCGAGTAGAGTTGTTCCACTTCACCAACATAACCAATCATCCCTTGATAGGGAACATGATGAAAGACATCAGCATTTGAAAAAAGTATTTTTTGATTTGAATATTCGAATATTCTTTACGTTGTCTACTCGTTTTTCTTATAGTGAATATACCAGAACCCCCATTATACATTTTATCATATTAATGTATATTAATATTATTTTATCAATATTAATTATTCAATTCAATCTTTATTGCCAAGAAATAAACAATTTTTTTTAGGGGTGATGCCCACATGAGCTCTAGGCTTGTGCGTGGGTAATGAGAGGGGTGATGATGAGAGATGACGACTGTTCAACAATATCAAAAGATAATATTGGAAAGTAATGTCACAGTTGTGAGAATGCTGCAATCTTCTCTTCAATACAAATCATCAACAGATAAGTACAATATTGAAACAATGACATCCACTTCGCCTTCTTTTAAAAATAATTTAAGTCATCATTGAAACAAGTGGAATTTTCCCATGATTAAAGAAAAATGTGCAATCTATAATTATAATTAATGAATAATACTAGTTAGAATTCAATAGGGAAGAGTTTGGAAATGCTTCTTATAACATGAATTTCAAGTTATAAATAATAATTATTATTATTTCTAACTTGATATAATATAATTAAACTATAATGATTAATATTAATCATTGTAGTTTCGTATTGTAATCTCTTTATTGTTCAAGTTCATTTCTTAACAACATGAGTATATTTCCAAGTTGAAAATTTCCATGTTGAGAAACGAAAGTTAGTCAAAATCTTCACAACTTCGTTCTATACCGCCATACTGAAAAAGCCAGTTGAGAATACACTTGAAGGCTTTATGGAGAAAATGGATAAGTTGAAGAGAACATGAGAGACATTCCTTGTTAGCCGCTGTCCGAAGCTGCAATGTGGCGAGGGCAGGCGATGAATGATCAATGGTGACGATCCCACCATAGGGAGGCGGCCGACCTTGACTTGTGCCTGAAAAAGTTCACTTTGATCGGAGAAAAATTAATGGAAAGTGGCAATCGTCGATCGGCAATCAGGCCCCACAAAGAGTCATTACATTCTCAAATTCAGACACAAATACTTCAATACATTCTTCGTTGACAATGAACCTGTCCGCGACAGCGACGGTCAAGT
This sequence comes from Laodelphax striatellus, assembly GCA_017141395.1. Lineage (NCBI taxonomy): Eukaryota > Metazoa > Arthropoda > Insecta > Hemiptera > Delphacidae > Laodelphax > Laodelphax striatellus. The sequence goes on from CM029530.1 coordinate 11,010,214, forward strand.
TTCCTTTTTAGCCAAAGTCGACGCCACATCTCGAAACCACCTATAAAAAATCAACAGCACACCTTGTCAATGTGATTCTGTACTTGATAGGTTATTAATTATTTTACCTGTTGTAAATCATCGATTCAAGTTGAAAGACTGTAAAATTTAACCGACATATAATGACGTCATTTGAGAAAGCCAATTCAATAAAATTAAGCCCTATTTGTGTAATTGGCCTTCAATCACTTCACAGCGCTATTGATTCAATGCAATAAATTCCATTCAAATTTGTTCTCCTTTTTATGTTATTAGTTTTGTATTTCTGAAAGAAAAACAAACTGGGTTCATGAATATTTTAAGATGCTTCAAGAGTTTAAGAAGTTATGCTTTAATTAAGAACATAAGAGTTTTGTCTGTAAACCGAGTTCGAAGTTCAACAGAGCTATAATAATAATTCCGTATAACCTGGCTGGCTCAGGTCTGATGTCAGAGTTTTCAGGTCACTCCTGATCAGTTCCTCTGTGACTTTTAGCGTGTCCTCCGAAACACGAGGAGTGGCTCGAGCTCTCACGGTTTTACCTGGGTTACTCGGCTATGGCCACTCCCAAAACAGCTTAGAGTCAAGTTTAGAGGAGCACTGCTTTCGAAATGTGAATACTGTAAAATTTAAACTTTCTTTACTTATCTGATTATTACAATCCGATCTAATTCACAATCCTTTGATTCATTAAAGCTCAGGTGAGAGGCCCTATGACATTTCGGAGAGATTCTAAACATTTAAGAAGAGGGGTAGAAAGTTTAAAATGCCCCGGTCTTCATATATTATGTAATCCAATTGAAACAAGTAGAACTAGAACATTAACATAGAACGGAGAATGATAATATAACAATTAATCCAATATTATTTTATTATTCTATTTATATTTCTTGTTTAGTGTTGTCTTCATTGAAATTCAGGAAACTGGTAGAGATACAGGATTTCTCTATTCACTTGAATCCACTACTGTACTCCATTTGAAACAACAGCTATAAAATAAACATGTAACGAAAAGTGATAAGATATTATAATAAGTCAAATATTATTGTAAAAGTCTAGTTCGTAACCCGTCCATCCCGAAATTGAGAGATTTGGAAAAGAACGGCATTTTCTTCAACCTGGCCCCATGTTTGTATTCTAGCTGCCCATTACGCTTTCGTTTTAGAAAGCCTGTTGCACGGTTAGGACCAGCCGTCATCTTAAAACTGTTGAGGCTGCTGCTAATGTGATCGTGTCGTGTTTCAGACAAGTAGAAAAAGCGAACAGAAAAAACTCTATTCGATCCAATGTGTTAAGTAGAGTATAAAGTTTTTCCAACGGAATGACCTCAAGTTTCCAGTCGGTCGATCGTGACAGTCGAACGTGTCGCGACCTCCATGCAGAGAGCAGAGAGCACTAGATACTAGAGTACCACGATTACGTCGTCGTGGTTAGTGTTGTCCTCTTCGATGTCCAAGCACTGGTCACAACTCCATTTAATCACCGAACAGTGCTTTCTATTCTTGACATGGTACGACTTCAATTAACTTCCACATCGATTGGTTCGTCTATTTTCAATTATTGCTCCACTGCTTGTACTATTTCTTCCACGAAAAGTCTGATGGGAATGATTTGCAAAGCGGGACAGTTAATCCTATAACTACCATTTTTCTAGAAGTCATAGCACAAACAATCCTTTATTTGGTTGGTCTCTGGTCATAGTGATCGAAAAATTTTCTAATTTTTGAATATTTAAGAATGAGAAAACAATAAATCGACATTAAGAAGACATTTCAAAACTTCTAGAGAATATCTCAAGAATCTCAATACTGTATCTCTCTCCTGATGGTGATGCTCACATGAGCCCAAGGCTTGTGCCAGTTCTAATGGATGGGTGATGTTGAGAGATGAATTTAACGGCTACTTTCGGAGTAGTTGAAACATATAGTACAGATTTCATTATTGACACAATAGAAGAACTCAGAGAGTTAAATTCAATATTGTTCTTTGAAAAATCACACATCTCACACCATAATTTGAGAACACTCTGATTATTTTATTCTCTCTGGATAAGAGAAACCCTGCTTGATACAAATTTGATGAATGTTTGAGTTGTTGTGTGGATATTAAACCACCAAAGCATGTAAACATTGAACGGATTCCTCCCTATTGATAGGTCTAGTCGAACTTGATACTGGCGATTTTTTTGCGGTGCACTTCCGCTAATCATTTTAGCAGCGATATCATGGCACCCTATACATCATGCTCAAACATGTCAAAGAGCATTACTCCCGTTTCGGAAAGAAGATCAGTGAGATTTCTAGTTGGCTGGCTGCGCAGGGGGGGCATGAGGGGGGGGGGAGGGGTAGAAGGAAATGCAGACGTATCGACGCGAGAATAATTCACAGCTGTGTGACGTCTGACGTCGGACGAATCATGAAATCAGTTTCGGCGTTATTAAACGCAGCAAGGAAAGAAATGGAGAGGTTGTCATCATTGTAAGCTGCGCCCTCGCAGATGTTATCGCTAGGCGATAAACATATATATAAACGCTGTCTCCATGTATATAGCAGCCAGCGCTAGGCCCATGTCCAATAAATTTTGCCCAAGTCGGACAATACACCCCCTCGGCGGCACCTAATGAAGGAACCCACTAAACTTTTTCGTTTCAGTTGTTTGTAACGCAGCCCCTCGCAATCTTGCTGCTTTTGTAAAAACACACCCTTATCAGAGGGTGCGCACCCGCGTCTGATGTAAACATCCTCCTGGAACGACTGTTCAACCTGGAGCACACATACGAGACATGTTCCCTCGCAGGCCTCGAGCAACTTTCATGTCAGAAACGATATCGTGCTTTTTTGCCGTTGCTCTAGCAGTTCATTATATACTTATGAATTTGTTCCCCTGTGTGTGAAATGGGTATTTTCAAAGAAGATCTAATGCGTGATAAGGAGGTTTTGATCATTTTTTTTCTGAGGGTGATGCCCACATGAGCTCCAGGCTTGTGCGTGGGTAATGAGAGAGGTGATGAGGTGTTTTTAGGCAGTCGGGACCGACGGCTTTTCTTCTCCTCCGAAAGATGGGAGTGGCCATTTCTGTCAAAATCCGTTCCGGCAACTGTATCCGATCTTGGAACCTTTGGATTATCAGACAGGCGCTTATCGCCCTCGGCATGCATAATATATGGAAAAAGTCACTCAGAAAGGAAGAAGATAATCTAGAGTGGGAAAGATTCCCTATACAGGAGTATCCATGTAATACAATTTAATTAAAAGTATACCTTGGACGTACAGAGTGCTCTTATTTCGTAAATTGATTGATCATATTATTACCAAGATAGAATCCATCCATGTCATAAGATACATGATAATATTCAAACGGCCAAGAATCCAATAAGCTATAAAATAGAGCCATCAAACGAAACCTATGCAACGAACGAATTGAGCTCTGTAAAATTACATCATCTCAAAACCGTTAAACTCAAATGGATTTTTGTACATTGGCCAATAGTGTACATTACACTCTTTATTCAGTTTTTCTAAATAATCTGTGAAACTCTCATGTTTTCAATGCAGCCTACATACATGGAGCCAATATTCAATATCATTATACTGTATAATCATATTATACTATATATCATATTATCATTATCATATATTCACACTGATTTTAAACATTTATTGATTTGAGAAGCAACTTACTGTGAGGAACCACCAGAGGAGGAGAGGGAGGAGGGTAGGGTAGGTTAGGGATGGTAGGGAGGGTAGGAAAAATTAAATAAAAGTATTAATTTCACCCTAACAAGCACCTCCATTCTGATAACCCATCCCTAATGCAGACCTATCCAATATCTATTTTTTGTGATTTGATATGGAAATAGAATTTGTTCCACACGAACACAGAATCAGGTCAGTTTTTTATGATGACACATGCTGTTTGCGTGCCAAAGAATAAAAAAAAGTATGAAGAAAGTGGAGAGAAGAGAGGAAGTTGTGAGAGGAAAATGGGCTATCTCTCCAGAGAATAATAACTTCTTCAGCCTGTTATGTTCACATGTTTTCCGAATTAGCCAGGGCTAGGTCGAATTTATTGGTCATTATTATTATTACTAGACATGAAAAAACAGAACGACGCGCTTCAGCGTTTGCAAGAAATTCGAAATGATTAATACCAAACGAGCCACTTTTTATTGTCTGTTTCGTGCGCCATCAACCAAATTATGCGCGAACAAACCAGCTTGACATTGTTCATAAATTTGAAAGTGGGAAATAAACCAACTGATCTGTCCAAAGCATGCTCTCATAAAGTTGTAATATGGGAGGTTTTTTCATTACCGGATTCCACTGCTGAATTAAAATTCATCACTGGAGCACAATATATTTTACATCTGGATTATTACTGTAATTGAAAAGCGTCATTAATGTATGAAATAGATTTGCAACTACCTTTTGGACTGAGCACAACACAATAATGGGTTGGACGTGTAATGTGGAATCAAATTTTAATGGGTACAATTGTTCAACTTTATTGATTAATTTATATCTCATGATGATATGTTTAGCCTCTTGCGTATCGTAGATTTGCTGTGGAATTTACATCAGGGATAGGAACCGCCTATAAACTTGGTTTACTGCATGTCATTTGGTACTTAATCCTACTTATATTACTGTACCTATAATAATAACTTTTGTACCTTGCTGATGAGTAGATTGAAAATTTTTCCAACGAAATAACAATATCCACTGATCCACAGATTAGAGGTGTTTAATATGCTAAAGTTGAAGTAATGAAAAATGTATCTATATTGTCGTGATATATCCAGAACTTTAAACAAGGAGTGAGAAACGTTTTGAAACAAGTTCTATGATGAGTGTTGGATTCTATGCTATTCATCCATTTTGTCAAAGATAACACCCTGTCTGTGTGGACAATGGACAGATTTTTATGCATAGCATAATAATTGTTGTGTAATATTGAGTAGCAGTGGGAGAAAATTCTTTAGTTTACCAAGATACTCTCTTGTTTGAATAGTATGATATACTGTTGATGATTAGCAATATTGGAAAACTTACATTAGTTCTCCATCGCGAAAATTTGGACTTGTTTTTTTCTATCTATTAAGGAAGTGCAGCATTCGTGGGGTATCAGATATTGATGAATTCATTCCACAGAAAGTAACATAAATACAGATTATTTCGCGCGATTGTCGACACGAATCCATTATCAGAAAGGACCATTGCACTTTGGGGTTTCCAAACAGCTATTAATAAGCGATTTTTGTCGGCACGAGCGAGATATGAATAATGGGCAGCTTGAAATTGAGCTATCAAAATATGTCAGAGCACCAATAAATTCGTTGGCATTAAGCAAACAGAGATAAGTTTTAATATCAGCTGCAGCCGGGGTTCGGTTCGGTTTGCGCTAAAGAAATAATTCACTGGCTTCCAATAATAATCGAAGCGGGTGAGCTCGTAAATTGATCGCGTTCATTCTCTTTTTATTCGCGCGCTCTCTTCCTCGCCAGCTTGCGTGGCAAATAAATCGCATTAACGCGATCGCCAGATAAAATAATTACGAAAGATGTATAATTTTCTAGGCGCAAGTTGAGCGGCGATTGTGCAGCTTATGTCGTGGCTTGTCGATAAGCGAGCAGGGCGCTCCCTCAGCCGCCCAGGCCCCGTCCGTTCGCGATTTTGCAACAACTCAGCAGACAACTCGACTGCTAGCAAGAGACCCGATAGTTCTCCAGTTCACACCGTTCCAAACAGGAACATCACGACTTGCTCGTTTCATTGTTGACAACCCACAACTGTTGTTTTTGTTTTAAATTATTTTCTTGTACGAATGTCCTTGCAGCCATATTATCCTTCTCCTCACTCCCACCCCCCAACCCTCTAACCAGGGACTGCTATTTTAAAATGCAGATGTTCCCCCTTCTCTTTTTTCGCCGTTGTGCAAACCGACGTAGGCGACATTAAAAATAAAATGAAAAAAGCTGCAAGATGGATTACTGCCGTGCCGTTTAAGATCTCTTTATTCGTTCGCTGCAACGGGAAAGTTCATCTGCCGTAAAAGAAACTGATGAAAGGAATACGTTCTATAGCTAGGATTATTTCGTAAGGCAGTTTGTGGGATTTGTCATTCAAACATCCATCAGGCCGTAGTGACTTTCAGGATGTAAATGACGTCTACTGGATTAGCGCTCTTGCGGCGTGTTTCATGAACGTGGAATTATTGCAACTGTTCTTATATTATCGACATCTCAACTTTTCCCAGCTTCCAATCAGTGTCGTAATATCTTTAAGACATGAATTAGCATAGATAATTTTATCTTTGTTCTGACAGTTACACGAGATTTAAGATTCAAGGATTTATTTTTCTAAATGAGTTGAAGAACTGTACTCTATGAAGTACTAATGATAAAGAATCTGATGTTATTGGGGTATCATTCAACTGGACGTGAACATTTCGGGAAACATTTTTTCTGTATAAGTCAGTAATTTTTCTCTTAAATCAAGTAAAACTAAGTAAACATCTAATTAATATTACAGTTATCACACTTCAGTTTAAATGAGATTTGAGCTTACTGACTATCACTGACTTTTCGAAACAATGCAAAAATCTTCAAACATCCAGTCCCCAATTCTAAATAATATTCAAATGTATTGATCGATGTTGTTTGAATGTATTGATTCCATTCGAAACAGAATGTGTTCAGTTGTGTGCGATTCAAATTTATCTGTTTCTTCAACAAGAATTTTTTCGACTAGACGATGTTGCAAATTCATGAGGTTCAATAGTTTAGCTCATATGGACGCAACTCAACTAAACATATTCTCATAAGAAACTTAAAAATGTTTGAGTCTGAAATTATTCAACATGATAGGTTGTGAATGGCTTCTTCAGCAATGATCACTGAAAGTCTCCAGTTTATTTTTAATTCCAGTATTTGAATAGGAGTAAAAAAAGATGAATAAGATCAGCGAGTCGGAACGTTTTATAATAAGAAGAACGGAGCGAGTTCTAGACTGGAAACACGGGCAGAGAGATATTTATATTGGAGCCAAGTGACATCGGGCCTTTGTTTGCAAAATTAACAGCCGCTGGAAATAAACTACTGCATTGTCCGACCTACAAGATGGAGATTATTACCATCCATACGAGAATTTCGCACTTTGAACCTCCTATAATCAATAATTCTTGTTCACTTCACATAAATAATTTCAAGCATCGAGATGATATCAATTGTGAGATCAGTAAACTGATTTATTTCCACAGATATTTAAATATACTTTTATCATTTTATAGCTTTTATGAAATAAGAATTTAAAACACGTAAAAAGTAGTCTGCTTCTTATCCAGTTGAAACAGGAAAGAGATCTGGGAAAGCTTGGGAGCATTGTATATGCTACAAAGATTGAGAAAAGAGTATTGAAGAAAGAGTGATTCAGTACAAAGATTTGCACTCTAGAGATTTTTCATCTAAAATTATAAGGGAAAAAAGTTGATTGAAGATTACAAATGATTTCTCGTGAAACTGAAGAAGTAGGTTAATAATCAATATAATTGAGATTATTCCACGAAAATATCAATAAAGTTTTTGTAGTACTTTCTAAAAAATACATTTAAAGTGATCAAATAAATCAAATCGAGTATCTTCAATAGTTGATCTGTTTCTTGATACATGTGTGTGAACTCCAAATACTATTTTTCGGTTGAAAAAGTAAAATACTGTACAAAGAGTTACATTATTTTTTCAAGCGTAAGTAACTGGTTTCTTGGTGGGAACTCGGAGCCCCTAATTGAGTCCTTAAAAACTGCATAATATTATCATCGGGTTAAAAATATTAGTCTAATCTCTATCACTGTACCTACAAGATATCGAGTTTGTATGAATTGATAATCCCTCATTAGATGTCTTCTTTTTTGGAAAGGGCACTGAGCATCATGAAATGTCAAGCGATTTTGCAGCAAATCGACCTGATCGTATGAATATGAGCAGATAATTTGAGCAGAGGTTTGAAGCTATTGATCTCCATAGGCGTGACTAATACCGGCAGAGCAAAGTTATAATAATAAACGTGATCTGCTTCTGTTCAGTGAGCCACACTTTATAATGTTGATGTAATGCGGTCTCCTCGTCTACTTATGAAAATCGTGATCGATTACAACCAACGACTATGTGTCTATCGTCTATCTATTTTCTATTGCTTTGGGAAACTACACTATGATCGATAACTTGCCAGACCAACGACTACAATCAAAGTACTGCTTGATTGCTTTGAGAGAGTGCTGAACCCCTGTCTTTACCTCATTGATGAAGGATAATTATTATTTCAGACATTATTTTGGAAAATTGGATTCTACTTACTGTGAGTTTAAATAATATTGAAATATAATCTCACTGATCTATTCTTCCATTTTATTTCTAAATTCATATCAATGCCCGTAAATATTATCCGTCCAAATTGGTTTACGTAATTAAAGTATAATTTTTATAATGCAAGTATAGTCCGATTCAAGTCAAGAAGTCAGTATTGTTTATATGAGGAGCATTGATGCCAAGTTTCATTGAGAGAGAAAGAGAAAACTGCACCAAACGTGTTTGTTGGGACTGTGTGCGACAACAATGCACAGTGCGGCAATTATGCAAAGTGCGAATAGGATAGAGACATCAGCAACTGCCTTGTGCTGAACAAGGATAGCAAACTTCCATCTAAGCAATGCTGACTTGTTGACGAGAATCGCACTATAGATGAGTTACTTCTATTCTTTCTGGTTTTCTTGTGCAAGTCTCACACATTTGTTAACCTAATATTTTTGAAACCAAATTATTTCCTACAGATATAATTCGCCCAAGATATAAAAATGAGGAGACACTGGAGAAGGAAGAGATTGAATCAAAGACATTCTCAGCGTGTTTGGAATTAGAGAATAAATTTTTAATAATGATTATCTTTGAATCTTTCTCAATAGCTTGATCATCTTGCTTGTTCGGGAAAATGTATAATTCCTACATCATATCCCCTTGTAAGTTCTTGTCTTCGGTTATTTAAGTTTTTCCTAGAATGCCTCCACTCTTTGAGATCGAACAGCCCTCTCAGTATCCAACATAACTCTAGGAAACTCCTAGTCTTCATTTCTCTGGAAATGCCCACCTGAATCTCTTGAGAGTGTTTCCTTATTTTCATGAAATCGAAATTTACCATGATATGAAATCTGTTCAGTTCAGATACCAGTTATCAATTATCAGATATAAGTTTTTATGGACACACAGTTAAACTGGCTGTTATGGCTCACGTAAAAACTTATTAGTTCAGATGATGTAAGTGTAAGTAGTGATATACGAGTAGTAGTATCAAAACCAACAATCTCCACTTTCGTAAATTCTTAGCAAATGGCAAAAATCTGTCATTGAGATTGTTGCTTTAGATCCCAACCCAGATGTTATACACGTTTTTCAATGGGACATTTTGCGTTTTGATAAAAACCGACAATTCAATTGGAAAGAGATCGAATAATAGTTCTAAACACTTATGGTAACTCTAACTCAATTTTGTCAATAAACAAAAATTGTAGAAAGTAATGATTTTGTAATTAATAGGCTAAATTGCAATTGGAATCCGAATATAACAATTTATTGAGCTCAATAATATCTAGGATGGTGACTTTCAGACATAAATCTTGAAATGTCAGGCGATTTCTTGTATAACAGATTCAATATTTAAACTGGCAGTTTGGCTAACCCCAATTTTTATCAACACGATTATACGTTGTATGCTTGTGTGTGAAAATCGATAATACTTCAATCCAGTACCGGGTTATTTGAGATTGGACTGAAATTCTTGTACAAATATGATGAGTCGGGTATTGATTTTCGTTTGTTTGCCAGCGCAGTTGACTGACATTAGCAGAGGCCCGAGTTTTGATTGATCGAAAAGTGTAAACAACCGCAGTGTGTGAGAGTGAGAGTGTGCAGCGTTGAAAATTACAATCGTCACTTCTTGATAACATTTCCAGCCTTTTTCCGTCGTCCGCACGTGTCTCTTGATACGTGTATAACTATACATTCGTGTATCTATACTTTTCGACGCATTAAAAACCGCTGCTGCGTCTCAGCCAGATAACCAATCGCGGCTGCTTCAACCGGTGATAAATTATTTACCAAACTCAGTTACAGCCTGAGAACCTCTCTCTATTCAACAAACAGCTTATTGATGAGTCAAATGCATTATGTGTATCAAACTCATCAGTGTAAACTCACTAATGTGGGCCTGGTGAACGCTTCCACCTTTCATACTAAAATTCAGGTCATCGAATATCAGTATAGAGTTCCTCTACGATTATATCTAATTGATATTTGTTGATTATACCAAATCGACTCCAACGTACCAATCTAAACAGCCTACATTATGAAAAAAATTCATAGAATGTAAACTGAACAATATAATTAATTGTTTAATATATAACAATATAATAAATGTAAACTAACAATATATTAATAATAATTGCAGTACAATCGTTATAATTTTTTTTTATTTATCCAATAGAATGCAGTAATTTGTAATTTATTGTGGGATCCGGATGATAAAATAACAGAACTGTAGGAAAATCCACCAAGATCATTGCAAATAGAGTTTTCAGGAATCTTCAATAGTCATCTCAGTTTTCTCTGCTAGAAAAATAAATACTGTGAATATTTTTCTATCATAGAGAGTATAGTAAGAGGAGTCCTTGATTAACAAATAATCATAATAATTGATGCAGGATGTAAGGTGAGAAGTATTTGGAGTCTCAAAATTATTCTTATAATAATTTACAATATTATTATTGTTACAATTTCAGTGAATATTTTCAAATTTCTGCTGTTGACCTATACTTTTCTCTCAGTACTCAGTGTCGTACTACTGTACGAGCATTTACGCCTACATTTCTCATATTGCAGCAATTTATTCAGTACTGTAAAAAATAATCAAACAATGAGGAAGGGAAATTCTTAATAAGAACGGAAAGCTTATCATGACCTATCAGACAATCTACCAACATGCTTCGTCTACCTAAAATTTGAACAATGTAACAGATTATCATTTATTATCGCCAGTCATGTTAAAAACACCAATACTCAGTTTCTCGGTTCAAAATCGTGAACCAAACCAATATTCACATTAGCCTGAATTCAAGTTGGAAATACCGTGAAACGTAGAAACGATTAACGTCTCAATATCAGTAAACTAGCAGCGTTGGTAAACCAGGTTATCTTAATGTTTATAAGTTTTAGTCAATCTTCATTGTTCCAAACAAAGAATGACCCAGTGAAATCTTTATCGAACTCATTAACATAAACATCATTGCGTGTGTTTCCTACACAGGTGATGTCTATTTTGAAAGTATTCAACAACTTAGCGATAGTAGACAATAAGTCTTGAACATTCAGCTACTTCCTTGTCCTATATAATTGAAACAATAGTTGGCAGTCATTTATATTGCAGTGGTGATGCATATTGCTGCGCTGTGTGAGAGATTATGCTAATTGGTGGTTCGTGGGAGTTCAACGTGGAAACAGTATGAATTATATAATTATAATAGAATTTGGAGTTATAGGGACCAGAAAAGCCCTTCTGAAATTTTTCTTATCTCACTCTTACATTCAATACAATAAGAGTTATTGTTTTTTCATATTCTTTAAAGAGTAATGAAAATGTCTCGGAATTTTCTCAAAATAATAATTTAACGCTAGGTGACTTTGGGGATCGTACTAAAATTGAAAATACTACTCTACTGCGACATCAAAAATATGGTCCGCCATATTGGATATGCCATATTGAATCTGACTTCATTTTTTAAAAGGAAAGGTGACTTACATGTTAAACATGATTTCAGAATTTCAAGAGAAAATGAATGGTGAAAACCGCACATCTCAAAATAATAGAATACTGTTTTCTGTCTCTTGTAAAATGTTGTCGGCGAATAAATTAATTTATTAGATAGACGTTGCTCCGTTAACCTTATGAAAATTATGAAAGAGTAGCCTATTAGACTCGATTCTGTAATTTATAAGTAATTACACGAGTTGGATGGAAGAGAATCGATGCTATGGAGATTATTTCAATTCTCTACGCCTGTAAAAGGCACGGAGGATTATTGAAGAACACATGGAGTGTATATCTTCGGGCTATATGTGCGCCGCTGCATTTACGACAGTGTATTTTTGCAGTCGGTGGTAATCGCTCCGGTCAAAAAGGAAGATGTGGACCGACCAGAGGAGCCTTAACTCGTGTGGCATTGTGGTCCCGTGGCCCTGAGACTCGACCATAACTCTAGCGAATAAAACCGAACCGGGGGATAGGGTCGTTAAAAAGTCCCGACCTCTTCATTTGACCGATACAGCTCGTCTAGACATTATGATGTAATTCGTAAATCGTCGCTTTCAAATCTTTCAACAAACTCAAGTATGCCCGGAAATTATTCGCTACACAAGAGGGCTATTATCGTGACTCCAAGGCCATTAATTGGTCACCATCGAAAGTTTCCGTGATTCATTCAAGGCTACAGTTTGCAAAATTATACTCACATATCTTCTGAAAGATTGGTTCTGGAACTTTCAATATTGATACAGTATTGGATTAACCTAAAATTATACTCAAATAGAGTAGATTGGTTCTGGAGCGTTCAATATTGATATGACTTGAAATTATAGCATTAAATACAATTAAAAGTCAATTCCTTGCCGACGGTTTTTTGGGACAATGCTGTGGAGAAACTATCATTTGCAATTAGAATGATTCTTCCATGGAATTTAAATTAATATTTTTTGAATTATAAATTAAATTATAATACTGAACGGTTGACTTGTGACATAGTGGATTTTCAATTAAAGGATGAATGAAGTCAGTAATTTACTTACAGTAATTAATTGAACGAAATCCTAATTAATTGCTATATAATCTTGATTATATAATCTTACTAGTCAGCAGGCTAGCCAGGCTAGCCAAAACTATTTTTCTCATGAATTGAATCAGTGAGTGATTAGAAAGATCAGCATAAGCAGGATATTATGATTATCGACTATATTCTACTTGCTACTGTACACAAAGAAACACAATCCTAATAAAATATAACTAGTGAAAGAGACTCCAATAATTTACGTTATAATGTTTTTACCGTACTAATATTGATTATACTGTAAGTAGTACTACTGCACTATAGTAATAGATATAGAACATAAAATTATAGTAATACTTAAACTCTCTAGTACTCTTGTAGTATTGGAAACGAGAGTAGGCGAAGTAATTTGAATAAATTTTCTGCTTAGTCATAACATTTACTAAACAAAAACACTTGACAGAGTGACCTTGACGCAATTTACAATCGTATTTATAACGGAACATCACCTAATGTAAGCTGGATATAATGGTCAGTGTACAGCCACTCATTAATCACTGACAAAAACGTAGTGATATGGTGAATTATGAAGTCTACCGTCCAAGTACAACACTTTGTGGGAATAAATACTTGAAAAATGAATAAACAATTCAATAATAATGGATAAATATCGAGTTAGCGGCATTGAATAGTTGCCAAAGACGTCGTGTATAAATTATGCAGAGATGTTTAAAATAAGACAGCTATTAAAAAGATTCTATAGAAGATACATAATTATTTTAAGTCGTATATGGTATTGAGTAGATAGGAAATTGAATCTTCAAAATTTGTCATTTAGACATATCATTCAATTACACCCCTACTTCATATCATAATGTATTCTAATTCTAATACATACTGGATCGGGTCATGAAATAAGATAAATAATAGATCACTCAACTTGATTTTTCAAGTGAACTCATATTCTGGGTTTCAATTGAATGCATCTTCAATATTCATCACAATATTCACAATGAAGTAATTCATAAAGCAGTGCTGGAAGAGTCCCGTACCATCCAAGCTAAATTTAATGATTATGTCGAAAATTGGCAGGGATTGATGATTGATGGGTAGAATTGCAAGTTTTTTATGATTTTTGTATTAGATGTTTATATTTTCCCGGCTCCCCCCACATTATTACACCCTGAATGACATAATAATATTTTCAATGCCCGATCATGAGAAATTTTATGGAAAGGTTTCACCAATAATTGTTCTAATCAGTGAGTTGTATCTGTGTCTGATGTAACTGAAAATCGATATGTTTACATTTCAAGTAACAGCACTGTCGTATGAATGAATGTATGGATCGTGAAGAATTGGCTCACACATCAGCCTCCCATCTCATTACCGATCATTTCCTCTTCAAAGTTTTCAAATCAGTATCTTATCACATATTTTCCTTTGAATTTTATCATTTTCTACCATTGCCTTCAGATTATATGCATATTCCGCACAAGATAAGAATTTGGAATGAGCAACATAACAGAAGTAAGTGGCTTGAAAATTGCATAAAATGACTTGAGCATGTGGCAAGTAGGTCCAATGTGTGGGGTGGGGAAGCTCTCTCCTTGAGAGGATGAGACCGATTCCTATGTTGGGTATTGCATTGCCTTCGTTATTATTTGCACAGCTGGTTTTGACTGTTACGTACTTGAAGCAGATGGCTCCTACAGCTTACATGCTCTTCTCTCCTCTACTGCTCACATTCATGTGATAGCAGTTGAAGACCACTTAGGATCGGAGATCTACCAACTACATCTACAATGTTCTGGAGTTCTACGTTTGTCTACAAATGATTCATTATGATTTGTCAGACAGCAAAAGGCAAGTTGAGACAGTGATTAAAATTTGATTGATCAACATCCTGAATGCATCTATCAATATTCAATGAATATGTGAGAATGGTAGACTGCCCTATAAAAACTAGTTTTCTCCTTTTTCAAGGCCTGAATAAATCCTAACTGCGCTAACCTAAGGCTCCAATTCTAAATAACTGCGAAGTGAAAACTATAAGGCCAATAATCTCTTGAACCGAAAAAATCCGTTTAAAAAAATCCGCTCATCAGCTTCAGTTAATGAAGCTAATGAATACCTACTTGAAGTGGGCTGCGTCAAAGAATACGAAGAGAAACAATAAAAAACCTTACTTTAGAATAGCAACATAGCCCTCTCCAATAATGTGTTTAATTGGACAGAAAACGCGGATAAATAAGAATGTAATTATTGTGTTAGAAGTTTATGAATAATACAATGGAAGGCGTGGTGTTGAGAAGGAATGTACAATGTTAATTATACACATTTGTACCTGTGATTGATATAAACTTGTTGAGGATGGAAGTTCTAATTGTTCCAGGTATTTAAATTAGTTCCCTAATTTTCCGAAATACCGAGTATTCTTATCTTTTAAACTTCAGCTGCTGTAATCATAGCTGTGTCGGACTTATTACACCAAGAGTTAGAAGGCGATTTACATTTTGGGGTAACGATTCGCGCTAAAAAGTCATGCCTTGGAAACGTGATCTGGCTCTCACGATCTTCATTGTGTAGATTCTAATCGCGTCAGAATTATTTCGCTAGTAACTAATTAATCATTATGACCGAAAATAATACTCCAACATAACTGACCACAGTTTTTGTTCATGAATTTATTAGCTACCTCTAGCTCTTGACTCTAAACGCTAGTCAATAGCCAAATTTCCAATAATGATCAGCTAACGACTTCCTAAGCCAATGTATTATTGAACATATTCTCTTACTTTTCAGCTCAGCTCAGCATAGTTTCACTGCAGAGAAGTTATGACTAGCCCAAGTCTAAAAATCAATACGAAAAGTATATGGATATTCTTGGATACATTCTCAAAATTCAACTCATAAAACATTTCTTAACTCAACTGAAACATTTCTTTCTCATTCCCATTCGGATTATGCATCCAATTAGCATCAATTAACTCAAGTTGGCAATGAATTATTTCTTACTGATCTAGTAGAAACCTTTCGTCAGGAGCTTTTACATAATCTGTAGCTTAATCCGTTTTGTTACTTTTGTCAGTGCTTTCCACAATACACGCACTGATGCATAATTCATGGTTATTTCATAACTGAATTTGGTCGGATGAAGAGTAGCAAGCGGAGCCTTGAACTTGCTGCCTACGTTGCTGTACATGTCTTCCAGTTTCTGTGTTGAATAAAATTATCAAGATCGAGATAAATCCTGTTTCCAACTGAGCCGATCAAATATTTGATAATACTGTCCGGTCTTGTTTGTTATGCATTCACCCTCATGTTTATTAGGCTTACATCTTCGAACATAGGGTCAGGACGGGGTCGATGAAAAGCCACGAATTATTTATTCTTCTTGTGACTTCTTTATTACTTTGGGCTCAACATGAAAGATGAGGGCGTCATCTGCAAAGTAGTTCCTGCTCCCACCAAACCGAGTAACGGCCGAATGCGAATCTTCAAATCAGCATGGTGACATTTTGGAAAACACACGATTCTTCACAAACGTTTTTTGGTCTCAAGCTTCTATTTCAAGCCACCTTATTTCCTCACTCTTTTTCATCACCCTATATTTATCCAGAGAGAACGCATAATTACGCTAGTATATGATTTGTCCCTATTTTAGTTTTTTAATTAGAAAATTATTGCAAATATTATAGACGTGCTTCGAGAGTACTTCAAACACTTGCTGTGTTGAAAGAGTGGGCGGTAGTAGTCGACCATATTGGATTGATGTCCCATAAGATAAGAGGTATTTTATGCCAAAACATGCATTCTTTGTAACACATGTCGTCTACAGTAATTTACGTCAGATTTTCTTGAAGAAAATCAGGGGCATGACTTTTTCAAATTTTAAATATTTCTTCCAAAAAAACTTTAAAAATTTTCAAACTTCAAAAGTTTATTTTTTCTATAATATTTGCAGTAGCCTAATTTTCTAATTAAAAAAGTGAAAAGCCAACCCCCTGAAGAATTTTATTCTCTTTCCAATGACACTTCAAACGTAATTTTCTGTCCAAAAATAACGGCGCTACATGTTTCAAAAGATTACATTGATCTTATGGGACCATTTTCAAAATGGCTGACTACTACTGCCCCGAACAAGTTGGTGATCGGCGAGACCTTTAAACTCGCCTGACACGAACTATTTTCACCTTACAGTAAAAATGTGAACAGCCGTCCCTATTTGTTGTGTAATCTGCTTGGCATTTTATGCTTTCTCTATTATTTCTCTTATCCACTTCTAATCAATTCATTCTTGTCTTGCAATCAGTTGAGTAAGTATTGTACTTCATATTGACTAAAAATTAATGGAATCATAGCAATGCTTAAATAGAGGATTCATTATTGATGAATATATAAGGAAATACAGCGTAGACCATCTCTCACTTTTCGTTATACGAAAATTATATTGTTAAAATTACACTTTGAAATTTCAAGAGCTGCAAAGCTGCAAGATAAAGTATTATCCAATTCCACTCAGTCAACAAATAATGCGCATTTATTTTGATACAATACTCCAATACCATTCATCTTCCCATATTTGAATTTGAATCCTCTATTACATGGTTTGATATTTGATAATACGTGAAAGATGGAACTAATAATATTGATTTCTAACTAAATATCTCAATATTATTTCGATTTCATCTTCCATTTCAACCAATTCTTGGACCAAGCTTCCCATTCTTATCTTCATGCAGACAATGTTCTCATGTCTCTTATATCTCTTCTGTTATCAGTATAACTACAGGATGCATAAATATAATAAGGTCAGCACTAGGAACACTTGCTTCTTCCCAGAATCATGACAGCCAAAAATAGACAAGACTTTCAGTTTTCCACCAGATATACATAATACGTTCGATCTGAAACAGATTTGAATGTCGATGGAAATTTTCACCGTTCCTGTTATATTGAATCGTTATGTGGTCACGCGTCACCAGTGCCGGTAATGTGGTGAATACTGTTAATCTACCTGACATATGAGTGCAGCGAGAAAACGTGACGACTCTTCTGAAGATAAGAGGAAAGATCCGAAAAAGAATGTCATTTCCAAGCCACACAGATAGTACAGTGCTATGAATTCCGTTAGAATACATTATCAGTTAGAACACTTTTTAAAAAGGTCAGAAATATCGTTGATGTTATGACGTCCGCTGTCCGCATCACATTGGAGACCAAACACTTGATGAACAGTGTTCGTTTATTTATTGTCCTCTGTTCTGTACTAGAAAAAAAATCTTAACCCAGTATTCAGGCAGTTTATACCTTGTACTTCAACTGAAATTAACATTTATTCTATTTTCATTCTTTTATATTATTTCGAAATGGAATTCGAGATTTTTTATGAACAATGTTGCGTTAACATAGTTATGTTTGAAATAGAATTCGTAATCAAACGTTCAGGATGTATGTTAGCATACTTTTGAAATGATTGTGGTTTCAAGTTCCATTTTCACTAGTATGTGAACGCCGCATTGGTACAGGAACACAGGAAGGTATAGGAATACGAGGGAACGAAGGAAAAGTGCACAGGGGGAGAGACAACTGTCTTGTCTTCAAAAAATCTTTTTTTACATAAACAATTAATCATTGTTATCCAAAGTATTCCATTTGCAAATTTTTAAATGTAAAATTGTTCGGAATTAATGCCTGGATGAACTCTAGAATTGAAAAAGGGTTGGAGCCTTATAAAAAGCAAAAAAATCCATTTAAATCCGAGAAGAAACCCACAAAGAGCGTGAACAAAAGAGAGAAAAGAGTTGGATTTTTAGGAGAAACATGCAACATGGAAGTGGAGAAACATCTTTTATTTGAAATACAAAAGGTTTCTCTAATTAATGATATTACAGCTGGAGCAGTATTTTATTCAGGTGTTATTTTACTATTACAAAAAATCAGTTACAAACTATTACAATCATGGACTAGAGAGTATCAAAGGGAAAATGAATGAAACCCCCTGAAATTGGAAATTCTTGCATTGTTCATTACTGATTTCTACAAAGAATGAAAACTTTGCACTCAACACGAACATAGTTTAGGAAATCCGTTTTAATATCGGTTTAAATAAGTCTTGATCAATTCAATGGAGTCAGTATTACTAAATCACTAAAGAGCCAAGAACAGTATAGGCTATTTATTTCAGCAACACCATACTTCCAAAACGGTCAATAGCAAATTCTCGTTGACAAAAACCTTGTGATTCCAAATACATTAAAAAATTTCAATTGATATTCATGCTTGCCAGCAGTGAAGCCATAGGAGTGAATTAGCAATAGAATAGAAAAAAGCTAAGCATCTCCAACAAAAGTGATTTCCGCGTGGGCTGGACACAGGTCTCTAATGTGCTCAGACATCCAACCGAGGTCATTATAACAGACATAAAAATGTCTTTTGGAGGCAAAACAAGTTGTGGCCTATCATGCGATCGGAGATGTCCAGCGAATCTCATTGAAATTCCTCATGAAGACCTACAAGGATTATTTAACAATGCTTATTTGGAAAACATCTGTGATTTATTATTATTAGTAAAATAATGAGCTCCGCTCATCAGTAAAAAATCGCAAATTGTTTTACTGTGGTATATGAGCTAATCGTCAATTTATTGAAATCTTGTTTAAATTTCAACAAAAAATCTTTAAAATTGTGGAAAAATATTTAAATTCACGGATTTTTTTGTAATAACTGGACTGTATAAGGAGCACACAAGCTCTAGAACGCTATTCAATTAATTAAAATTTGTAATTTATTTACTCAGCAATGTAGAATAGTTGATAATTATGCACAATAATTCTTAAATTCTAACTCTTTTATTTCGTATGCCCAAAACTTTTGAAATTAATCTTTAATTGAAACCTCTGAATTTAAATTCTTAATGATTTTTTCATGGGAACCTAAGCACTATTCACCATTGTTATTCAATCAAATTGAATTATGTGTATTTTTTCAATAGCGAGCCAAATATGAAACGGATGAAAGTTAACTGTACAAGTGGATATCTGAGTCAATAAGAGTAATTTCAGGATAAAAAGCAGATATATTTTTGAAGATCTTGTTCCAACAAAGTTTGATCACTTAATGATGGTTCTAATCATTCTATCTCAGGAGTCTTTGAACTGGAGTGCTACAAAAATACGAAGCATACGTGGACTGGTGATGAAAAAAGTTATGGAAAACAGTGTTATGACTATCACAGAGTTAGCTTGAGATTGTTTTTGTTCTTAGAAGAAACTATAAAAAAGATTAGATGTGAAGAGATACGAGAAGTTGGAGGAATAAAAACATTATTGGGTGAGAAACAAATGAAATGATAATTACGTGATAGGACCAAAAAATAGTCAATACTCTTCTCACAAGCTGAAATTTGTGAATAGATTATATTTATTGAGAAATACTGATTATGTAAGTTCAGTACTTCAAATCTTGCCGGTAATCTGCCTTCAACTATAGGCTATGCGGAAACAGAGATCTTTCTATTTGAAAATACTCCTCGTTGACTCTAAATGCCCACATAACACTTAAGTTAATCCACTCATTTTTAACCCCTATAAGAATGTAGGGAGCTTTATCTCCAACCTTTTAAATGGGCTGTAGAGTAGCTGTAGAATGACCCCAATAAATCTCTGTAGTATCTCAACTTACATTAGACTAGAAGAACTTTGACCCGACGGTAATTCAATGGTCTGCGTGACTTCGTTACAATGTTAGTTCATCACGTTGCCTCATTCTGCACTTATCACTTTTTTCTGTGAACCAAATCATTGAACAAATATCCGCAATATTTTTCTGTTTACTTGTAGAAAAAATTGAAGCAGAATACGTTCCGTGCATGTGCTAATCAATACAGTTTGGGAGATTCATGACCTCGCCATGATTTTGATAAAAGTATCTTATTGAAATAACAAAGTAAACATTTTGATAATCTCGATTCACATAAGTATTTTATGGTTTTGAAGTAACTTATTTTAAAATAGACTAGAAATATGAGTGTGAATGTAGATTATGTAAATAATTGATTAAATAATCATTGAGGATGAAGTTTTTTTCAATAATTGTCAATTCGGATAGGATTGTTTTTCGAAATTAAGTGGGTATCTTGAAAAGTGAAATCGACTTTGACCTACTTGCTTCACCATGTATTCCATCAAGGGATAATCTGGTTATAAGGCAAGGTGGAACTACCCACAAGTGCCCCCACCGATCAAAGCCAAGCAAATCATACACTATGTTGGGTTGCACCAAGCAAGATCAATTTTGATCCAGGATCAGTACAATGCTAATCAAATGAGATCAAATGATTCTAAATAGTTGATCCATGTTGGTGCAACCCAACATAAACGTTTTAGTAATATTTCCGATAGAAACAATAATTAAAATGTCTATTACACCAAGATTATAATGTCGGCTCTAACTGAACCTGAATAATAGAAGTGATAATTCATTTTTCAATACTATCATCACAAATTATATCATCTCAAAATAAAGAGAATTCCTTGCAATTGAACAAAATTCAATAGAATTATTGATGATACACTTTTGGACTTCTAAGTTGCCTAGTAATCTTCTGCTACAGTATCAGCTATCCAATGCATGAAATGTAACATTTGGATTTGCAACTTGGTAATGCGTGAAGAAGCATAGCTGCTTTCGGCTTCATTATCTGAAACAAATACGAAATAAAAGATTTTAGGCATTCATTAGAGTGGTTTATTTGATCTAGACCAAAAAACGTTATAGAGCTGCCAATAAAGGACATGAATCTGTAAATCTCCATTTTGATGAGAATGCTTTTCACTGAATTCATTCTATTTATTTAACATCTGTAATCATTTCTTTTTTTGGTTGATGGTGCTCACATAAGCTCTAAGCTTGTGCGTGGGTAATGGGAAGGATAATGATGAGAGATGAATGAACCTACAGCTTTAGGTGGGTTCCGAAGCACCGGGAAGCGATTTTGAAGCTCATAAATAATTGTATTTAGGTCTCGTCTCTTATCTAATCTCACCGATTAGACCTGCCTGCTACCACTGGGACAACCGCTTCCCACTTAAATGGATGAACTAGAAAAATCCCCATTTAAATGGATGAAATAAAAAAAAATAATTAACCAGAAGGGAACCTAACATAATCTACGCCCCACACGCTAACTCCGCAATAAGTAATGTGTAATATTATAAAGCTCTAAGCCTATTCGTAAGGAAAGTGCGTACTGGAGAGAAAGCTATGAAACGGAAGAGATTTGCATTTGCCAGGATATGATCATTGATTTTCATTTAGCAACGTATGAGCGCAAGGTGTACCAGTAGTAAATAGTGAACGGTGAGATTTGGCAGTCGAATGTATAGGGGGCCAATCAAATCAACCTGTTACCTAGTTGGTTGGTGGGGGGTAGGGGTGGACGGGGAGGGAGTTAGTGATGATTTTGGTCCGAGTGACCCATCGGCATTCGCCGTTCATTTTACGACTGCATGTTATTGTCGAAAGGGGGCTGATTGCAGTCAGATCCATTCATTGAAGGCCACTGTTTTCATTGCGAAGCCAACGAGGTCTACTAAAGCTGAGCTCCGTGCTCTCTCACGCACAAAAATATACTCTCTTGTAGCTGTCTCAAATTTTTCTCTTACAGGAAGTAAAATCTCTCCCATTTACACTGTCGAAAACAATGTAACCTTCATGGACTGAATCCATTTATAATTTCATATTATCTTACTCGTATTATAGTCCTTATTATCTTATAATAATATATAAGCTTCTACATCTCATATCTTCTTATTGTGGATGGCAACTTAATCTGTGAATTTACAATCTTCTTTATCATTATAGATTGAGATGGAGCCTTCAACATATAGATTGGTATATTGAGGTACTTGATGCTCAAAATGTACAAAGCGTTCAATGTATTTTTCTCAGATCAAGTTGAATTGATTTTTAAAATTTATCATAAATCAAATTAAATTTTTAGACTTTTATGATCAAGTTAATTATGATTAAAAACATGCATATCGAAGCCTGTGTTTAATCCATCTTCCACGATACACCATAAAATTGAAATGTATTCTTTATTGTACAATCTTCAGGAAAATTCAATGCTTGGTGGACGAGGAACCGTAGAATTTAATAAGCTACAGTAGAATTTGGGTAACAAATTGATAGGCCTCTCTTATATACTGATCTATTTCTATTTGTATATTTTTTCTTTCTTTATCACATTTTTCCTCCTCTATCTAGCCTTCTACTCCTCTATTCCTACTCTAAAATCTTTCTCACTTCATCTATCTCACACTCTCTCCCTCTCGCTTACCACTCCTTTTCCCTTATTACTCTTTCTCACCCACTCCCAATATCTTTTTCCTTTTCCACACTCTCTCTCTGTCAATTTATCACTTTCTCTCCATCCTTAATCCTCCAGCATCATCCTCCACTGTTATTTTGATCTCTTTCTGGTTGGAGTGACGTTGATCACCGACCGTAGCCGCGTGAGAGAGGGCGGTTTGGGAAATAAAAACGCGAATAAAAGCGTAGGGCCGGCCCGATCACTGGATCGAGGCCTGCTGCAGAAGGTTATGACAAGGCCTAGTTTTTACAGCTTTCCTGGCCCAAGGACCGACCCTGCAGCTCCCAGGCTCACTCTCATATTGTCAACCGGCGGTTTAATTAGCGATTTCGGCGGAGCGTGTATCGGTCGAAGCGAAGCGCGCAGCGGAGAGACTTCTGTGGCGTAAATCAAGTTTTATGCACACTGCAGCTGACGGCAATTACTATTGACGACGAATCTCCCCCCCCCCCCCTTCCACAATCACCACCCCTCAGACAGGGTACCTGCCAATCTTGGTCGCCCAACAGCAGGGAAAGTCCCGTATTGCACTTCCCGGTTTCATTTCTCTTGAATAAGACGGATCTTGGAACGAATTACTTTGCCCCAAACACAATTACACGAGTTCAAGCTGATCGTGCAAAATTTCTGTGGCTTGCATCGGTTTTATGGTTTGTAGTTCAAAATTGTTGAGCAATCTTTGTAGTTGACTTCAGTTTTATTTATCGTTCAATATAGTTGAAGATCTTCAGAAACATGTTCACCAAATCATTAATATTGTAATTTCAAACTGTGCTATGTTATTGTGAATCAAGGTTATTAGAGAGAAGGTTGAACCATCGCTGGTGTGAGGCGCAAAGTGGAGAGGGAAGTCTGATTTCTTGATTCACGTTACGTCACACTCGCAATCCTCCAATTATCAATCAATTATCAACAGCTGATATTATCAAAATAAATAATCAAAATTACGCCAGCCGAATCAGTCCCCCCACTCCAACAGCTTGTGAATTCAAAAAGCATTAGAGATGGTTCAACCTTATATCTAATAACCTTGATTGTGAATTAGTTTACATCTAACTCAACAGTTCAACTCAATCGTTTACATCAGACAATATTGACCAACTATTCAAAGTAATTAAAATCCGTACTTTACGTTGCTTCATACTCGTTTTTTTTATATTCGATTTACAGCATTGGATATTCCCTACCCTCTTTTCCATAATGTTTCTTTCAGGATGCCTCCTCTTGTTTTCTTCAAACACATTTTTTTGGTATTTGATCTTCAGCTTTGGATACACATTTTTTCATAATGTTTCTTTCGGGATGCCCCTCTTGTTTTCTGGTCGAGAGACAGAGTTCAATCAGGAGTACAGTAATTACTCGTACTTTTATCTGCTGCTGTGTTTACCGTTGAGGGAGCACTGTGATGCGTAGAGGGGGCAAATCACTAAATTGGGGGCGCCCTACACCCACAATGTGCGTATTATGCCTTTCAGCGCGCTGCTTACCACTCCCACTCCCACGGCAGCGGCAGCTCCCTCACGTACGACAGCCGTAAATGTGCCCATTCAATCAGAACCCTTTCCCTATGGATGGGCCACGGCGGCTTTACATAACAATGACCGACGAACTGAAATGACTGACTGGTGCTGTACGAGCTCCTACCACCCCCCCTCCAGCCTCTCACGGGACAATACCAACAACACTCTAGTCGTGCGACCACACATCCGCCGAACGTACTCTACTACGCACTACGCGCTACGTACACACACAAGCACACACATCAACAAAAGACGCGGCATCCCCTGTTGGCCCTATTCCAAACTACTACTGCCGCTGCTGCTGCCGCTGCTGCTGCGGCTGCTAATGCTGTTGCTTCTGCTGCTGCTGCTGCTGCTTCTACGCATCCACCACTTCTTTAGAAAACCACACAGGACGTCGGCTTAAAAAAGAAGCCTCCGCCTGTGTCCTCGGAAAGTGATGAAATCGCATATTAATCTGACACGTCATATAACAGTGTCATCACAAACTGCGACTGATTCTCTGGAGCCCACAGAGAGCACAGTTTTGGCGCGTGTGAGGAAATGGAAAGGCTTCATTGAAATCAAACTATTGTGAAGGTGGATATGGTATGAGGAGAATAATGATATTGGGGGTGGATGGTTGGTTTGTGACATGGTTGAGTTTTGCAGGGATTTTCATAGTAGGAAATTGGGAACTGAGTAGTTGGGAACTGAAGGTATTACATTTCTATAGAAATAGAGAAATAGAATAGAATGGAAAGCACACTCTATGATTAGTGCTGAATGGTGAATGGTGACGGTTTCCTCTCATGGCTTGATTTGTGACAGTTTTTCAACCTCAATCCCATATTGTGCTGTTATCCATGTTGTAGAATCAAAATGTTGAATAGTTATTGAATAGTGGATCATATCTATCTATCTATCTAGCGTATGGCTTTGGTTGGTGGGGAGACCGGAAGGTTGTTCCACCTCGCTGTGTATAACCTAATTCCATTAGGTTAAAGTTTTATTTATATATCCTATAACTATTCTGTAAAATACAATTTATCAACACCAAGACTAAATTCAACAACTTTACTTCACTTATAAACACAGTACTACATAACTTCTGACAGTTTGACACAGTGTCTGGTGAGATGTTGTGATATCTATAATACATAATGAAAACACTTGGAGGTTGTCAAAAATATCACTGTATTTCTCGTATATGAGAAATTCACAAACATGATCCGGCATCATTGTGCCATCTTCGGACTCTGAAGATGGCACAATAATGCCGTAACATGTTTGTGAATTTCGCATATGAATACAGTAATATTTTCAACATCAACAAAGTGTTTTCATTGAGTACTACATGATATTGAATACCAAAAATTTTTATGTAGCATAATGCACCAGTACTAGAAACTCAAATCTATATAACAGAGGCAGTCTTATCAGATCTCACTCGATAGAATATGAGCATTGTGAACAAATAAAGAAGAATATGTTTCGATCAAAATAAAATCAACTCAAATCACCTACAGTGTTTTGAACTAAAACATAATAATGCGTTAGCCAACAACAATATTCTGTGGAAACTAAAATATTACAGAGGCAATCAAAGATTGTGCTCAATAAATTTATATGTGGTTTGTGATGTACTGGGCTCATCAAGTCACATGAAATCACCGCAGCAATAAATTGAAGATTACGCCACGGCTGGTGCGAGATGCGAGCAGAGTATTGAGCAAACGAGGACCTCCTGAGCACTGACTGCAGATGGGAAGCCCCAAGTAGGCTGCAATCCAATCCAATTTCAGAGCGCACACGAGCCCAGTCCATCATTGGCAGATGATAAAATTGTCCGAAGTATGGATGCGTTGGCAATAAGAAGGCTTTCAATTTATTTCTAATAAAAGACCGGTCCTGTATCTAGAACTTTACGTCTTCTTCTGTCCGTTTTATGTGCTCGTATAATTGTGTGTGTAACGAGTGCTGGATTTCATCTTCACTTCACCAACCGCGCCTTCAACCTTCGAGCTACGTGCTCAGCGGCTAAAGGTCATTTCTAATTTAATTTATTTTTTCAGTAACAACTCGACAAGGACAACAGTTGTGTCCGACATTCATTTATAACCTGACTAATTTAATGTCCATAGAAAGCAATAATATGAGTCTCTTTAGACGCCCTAAATCAATCAGCAGCTACAAGGTGGAATAATATGGTTTCCATTCGAAGACTTGCTGTGGTCAAAAACCACTCTTCAAATCATATAACTTGACAGCTTCTGATCAACTAAATTGTTCACAAGAGAAAAATCTAGAAACATTTCATCACATTGCTCGCGTTCTTCGATTTTTCATTATACAGTATTATTCACTTATTATGAACAAAATATTCTATATTTTATTGTACTTGCTGATTTAGTTTCAGAAATACTTGAGTCAAGAGAGTAATCATGAACTTTTGAATTTTCCATGAAATCGTTTTTAGGACACGTTGCTTTCTGTTCAGAGATTATTCATGAATCATGAAACATATAGACTACCTAGTTATCATAAACTTCAGTTATTGTGAATTTCAAATGGGCTCTCTCTCTCTCTCACACACATTTGCTGCAGTAATCTGATTCTCTTATTTTCTCACAACAATCATATATCTTTCTCTCATTTTAAGTATTCTTCTTCAACTGTTATCATGGTGATTGTTGAATGGTGATTGTTGGTACTAGTGACTCAGTGTCTCAAAAAGTAGAGATGATCATTTTATGGAAGAATAATATCATTCTAGTGCAATACTCAGTATGCAATCTGAATAAAGAATTAGTGTGGCTGAATAAATATTAAGTTTTTATAGTATTTATAATTATTATATCAGAATTATAATTATTATATTATTATTACAACAATTATTATAATTATTGTATCAGTTCAATGCAAATCATTAATAAGGTAAAACTCCGTATCTTATTTAGAATACAATGTTTCCAAATATTATACTATGTGTAGTCCCCATCTCAACACGTATTTCCTATTCTCTCAAGGACGAGTCACTCAGAGAATCCTCTCACAAATAATCTCTTGAAATCCCCCGCTCCACCATTCAGCATGGACAACCATTGAAACCCGTGTGTTGTAATGAGCTGGCCAGTGAATTCCATCAATACTGGGAGTTCCTCGAACTGTTCAGTCAGTGGTAGACAATGATGCACTGTCCTCTCTCATTCATGAATTTCGGACACCTGAAGTATTCTTCAAAAGGGGAAATGACCATAGGAGGCTCTTTGTATGAGCCTTTCATTTTCTGTCCCTGTCTTGCCAGTCAGCAATAAATGTCCTTATCTGGTTTGGACAGGTGCTTTCAGGACAGCCCTTATGAATATTTCATTCTCCGGTACTCTTCTTTCGACTCAACAGCCATTCACGAAAAAAGAGAAACTGTTTTCAGGTCTCTGAATACGATTCAACTAGGAACAATATTTGAATTGCTTTGACAGAGGAGTATGCACTGGAGGATTAACGCGAATAGATAAGGATACTAAATTCATTAGCATAAAATATTACATCTGGGTTGCTTCGAATAGATTCCATTAAGATAGCAGCATAGGATAGCACAGTACATTTTCAATCTTTTATTTGAACCATAAAAAATTACACAAAATATGAGCACAAACGTTTGAAGTTGTAGATATGATATACATAGTGTATATACACAATGTAGATATACATTATAAATACAAATAATACTAGGCTCAGCGTTACTTGATGAATTTACTTCATTTTAAAATATCATCTGCTCCTTATTTCGCTAAATAGTATTGATACAGTTACACTAAATCAATAGAGAACAAATATCAAATAAAAGCTTCTTTTTAATCCAATCCAATTAATAATTTTCTAAACCTAAATCAAATAATACTATTTTCCATACTTTATCATATCTTTTATGAGATCTCAATGATACAAATGGTAGAAATATAAATTTGAAACAAAGCCTACAGACTATTCAAACGAATCCCAAATAAGTTTGAAATCACAAAATGTCAAATGGTATGAGAAAATTGAGTTTTTCAATTCAGACTAAACAAGATATAATATTGGTCTCCTTGAAATACAGACATCTCAAGGTATTTCGAATGAAGAGACGGCATGAATTATATTGTATACAGTTTACGAGCGTACCACAGCAATAAAATGGATGGGTTAAGCGTGCATTGCAGATGTGCGTTGTCAAATAAACTGAAAGTTGTGACAATGTGAATCTAATTTCCAGGTGGGAATTGAATTAGCTTTTTCGCATCTTCTGACACAAAAATGTCAACTGACATGAGAGGCAGAATGCATTTTCATGGAAAACAGGAATGTATGCCTTCATAGTCTCTGAGCGCATATTATTTACAGGTCCTTGTAATCTAAATCCCCCAAGACGATGTCTTCGATGATTTGATTAGTATGATTATTTATAGAATACAACGACATAATATTATTGAATCACTGGCTGATCTGATCCGGAAAATTTGAGAAGAAATAATCGGAGTAATACGTGTATCAGAACTTCACGGCGAGAAGGGGTTGCTTTAGTTCCTAATTTTTCATACTAATTCTAAAGCAAATCTGTCAGTGATTAGTAGAGAATAAAAGTAGAAATTTTCTTTCTTCTATATACTCTCTGTTCATGACGTGAGCAAGCATCATGCTGACTTTTATATTTTTGCCAGAGATTGCTCCTCCTCATATCATGTCACGCATCATGTCAAAATTTGT